>JANIVW010000098.1:0-30059 GCA_030555995.1 Isabelozyma heimii
TTTTTTTTTTTTTTTTTTTTTTTTTTTTTTTTTTTTTTTTTTTTTTTTTTTTTTTTTTTTTTCCTTTTTTTTTTTTTTTTTTTTTTTTTCCCCCTAAACTCAATTATCTTCATTTAACAACAATTGTCTTCTCTGCAACTTCCAGACCCTGAGCTCAAAGACTTTCTTCACTTTTCAATTGTGTTAAAAAGAGAAACCTTGGAAGCACAAAGTTTCACGCTTTTTTTTTTTTCCCTTTCTATGAAAAATAAAATAAACTTAAGTTCTTCGCTCTAAACGCCCTAAAAAAAAAAAACTACCTTAACGACTTCTTTTCCAGATTTGCGTTGGAATTCAATAGGAGGAAAGACATAGAGAGAGAGAGAGAAAGGACTTTTTTTTAACCGGAAACTCGTCACTCGTCACTGATATTCACACACCAACAACAACTTTCCAAAGTACTTGCTCAACTGACTATCCTCCCACCATTTTCTGTGTTTTTATCAAGTTTTTTTTTTTTTTTTATTCTTCTCCCAACTACTTGTCGAAATAGTTCCATTCCCCATTTACATTCGCTTTCCTTCCATCACAGCCATTGGGAATTTTCCATTCGTTGTTTTTCTTTGGCTTTCTTCGTTGTCCGCTGATTTCTAAGCCCGGCGGAGAAAAATTTCACCCTTCTTCTGGTTGTTTCCATTGGAGTTTATGACAAACAGTATCCTCCACTTAAGTTTATTTCAAGAATGGATAAGTTTTTAGTGAGTTCTCCTACTCAACTATCCCAGCCCTTTGACTTAGGCAGTGATAACCTAATATACTTGAATAACATAGATCTATACGAAGATCACCAATTCCCAAATACTACCACCAATAATGCCAATACTACTGATAATAATTCCATTATAAATGGCGGAGAAACCTTCAATGACGACTCGACCATCAAAAATGACGTCGTTAACAACCCCATTTCAAGTTACAATAACCCAGATCTAAGTAATGGCTCTGTCGATGAATTAGTTCCTGTGTCCAATAACAACCCCAATAATAAGCAGGGCCATTCCAAAAACTTCTCCATTGACAACTCCTCCTTCCACCAAAACTTCCCATTGTCATCGTCATCATCTTTTTCCAGTTTCCAGCATTCGAAAAATATTTCATTGGATGATGGTAGCTACTATAATAACATGAACAATGTCAATGTTAGTCACAAGTCAAACTTCTCCATTTCATCTCAGTATTCCGTTAATCAAGATCCTCCGTCAAGTATGTATTATGATGAAAATAACACGAATAACATCGGCAAATCAATGCATTCTTCTAATTCCAATAATACTATTTATTCTATGGATTCAATTCCTCCATTATTCTCGTCAATATCAAACCAGTCATTACTGGACTCTCCTCATTCCATTCAACAATTCCCTAATCAACTGAACAATCAACAATTTCAAAAACAATCTCCTCAAAATCTCGTGGTCTCTACTCCTGCAAGAATGGGCCGTAATAAGTCTGCTTCGTTGTCATCCATGAGTAATATTTATGCAACTCCATTAAGAGGTAATGGAAATTTGACATTATCCCCAGTAAATTTAGTTTCAACCACCAACAACAGTCAACAAACCCAGGGTAATAACAGTAAGATTGTAAAAACTCCTCGTTCAACAAAAATAAAACATGACAGATCAAGATCAAGAATATCTATTGATGCCACCAATAATCCATCGATTTTAACCCAAGCAGCTTCCAAATCATTATCATTGCAGAATTTATCGGCTCATACAAATTCCTCATCTACTAAGAACAATTTGAATTCTGTTGCAAGCAATAAACTAAATTCAGCCTATACGCCTTCACAATTCATTTCTCCTAAGGTAGAAAACCATGATACTGGTGATCTTGATGCCCCACTTAAAACCCCTGGAATGGAGTTTAGTGGAGGTCAATATTTCGGAAATAAATTGACGAATAATACCTATTTTTCCCCAATTCATGGAGGTGATAATTATCAAAGTATACCCGGAAGTGCTAGCACTACCAACTTACGTAGTGGATTGAATGATCAAATGGATTCAATTATCAATGAGAATGAAGATGACGATGCATTCAAACAGCTAAGAAAGGCAAAATCCTATTCCAATTTTATGAACCATAATAGTGCAAACATTGATTACAATACCAGTTCAAAATTAAACTTGATTGCCAATAAGAAAAGTGGATTAAAATCATTCGATGAAGATTTCAATAATAGTCATTCCGATACTCAAGGTAATACTCTACTTTCAGCCGTTGACTTGTCGTCAAGATTAAATAATTTGTCCAACTATAACCCGTCCAAGAATAATTCCAATAGTAATTTCAATTCTATATCCATCAGTTCTAATTCAACCCCAGATAACAATTATTACAATCAAGACATGAGCAATAGTGTATCGAACAATACGTTACCGATTGAATCCAACTTCTATCCGATAGCATCTAATGGATCTTTCATGAATTTGGAATCCCGAGTATCACAACCTTTCCAGCAAAATTTCCAGAACCTTTCGCAACCAAATTACCAAAATGTCGACGTCAATAAGTCCATTAGTAATTTGAATTCAAAGTTACATGCTCCAGGCAAAAAACCTAATAATTTCAGAAGTTCTTCCAGTATTGATTTGTTGTCCCCCCAAATTGTTAATAATTCAACTACTACGAGACCAGGAGAGTTAAGAAGAACTGCTTCGGCATTCACTAAATCCTATCCTACTTCTATTGATTTGGCTTCTATTGCAGAAAGCAACCTCCAAAAACAGCAGCTCCAGCAACATCAGCAACATCAGCAACATCAGCAACAGCAGCAACAGCACCAATCACAAAGTAGCTCTCCAGGATTATTACCATCGATGGCTACCTTTTCCACTGCTCAACAACAACAGCATCAACAGCAACAATTATTGAATGTCCAACAACGGTATAATCAGTTTCATCCTTCATCCTCGTCGTCTAATCAATCCATACCTAACAGTGCTGGACAATCGATCCAGGAGGTTGCGGAAAGTATTATGTCTTCAGATTTAAAACTACCAATCAAAGTATCCGAAAAAGTAGATAATATTGATCCTAAAAAGAGACATCAATGTCCTTTATGTCAAGCAAGATTCCAAAGACCTGAACATGTGAAGAGACATTTGAAATCACATAGTTCTGAGAAACCTTATCAATGTGAAGAACCAGATTGTGGTAAACGGTTCAATAGAAAAGATAATTTAAAAGCACATCTCAAGAAGATTCATCATAAAGTGTAATATTTAAAAAGACCCAGAAAGACCTCACTCATTCCCCTAGAACATCCTCAAACTCCTTCATACTTCATTTCTCCTATCCTCGATTACAAACGAAGAGCACCTTTTTGTTCATTTTTTGTTTATTCGATATTATGGCCACCTTTTATGTCATCACTTTCATTCATTGGTGACTTTTATTCTATCACTTGGTTCATCCTTCATGGCATTCCTTGAGGATTCCTTTTATATATCAATCCTTTGCCATTGATAAATAATGTCAGCATTCCTTCCGGTCTCGTATATATATATATTAAAAACCATTCATTATTGACCCGATTCAGATGTAGAGCGTTCATGGTTTGAGCTTGTCCACGAAGTCCATGGATTCTTGTTTAACATGTTCATTGCTGATGTATCATCTTTAATTGCTCGAAGAAATCGTTTCCACTCTTTAGGTACTCCTCTACGTAGATTTCGTGAGTTTTTTATCTAAAGGTAGTAACATGATATTTTGCAGTCACAGACCAAAATTTACTTTCTACAATCATTCTATTCTCATATCTCGTATTTTTTTCTTCCTTTAACTAAACTACTCATTTCTTGCTACTTTGTCAATACACTGACAGAAATAGTCAAGGTTCGAATTATTGAGACCAGCAAGATTCACTCTACCAATTCCCGTTAAGTACACATGGTAGTCATCTTTTAACTTTGCAACTTGTTTTTGCGATAATCCTGTCATCCAGAACAATCCGGTTTGTTTTAATACATGATCCCAATTTCCTGGAGTCCGCAACTGGGTTAATTTTGAATGAATGGTACTTCTTAATGCCTTCAATCTGGAAACAACATCATTTACATCCTGGCGCCAAACTTCAGTCAATTTCTCGTCGTTCATAATAATTGCAGCCACTCGGGAACCGAAAGCAGGTGCAAATGAACATTCCGATCTGAAATTGGCAACAAGTTGACTCTCAACAACTCTTCTAGTTTCCGAATCTTTCAAAACAACATGAGTGCATCCTGTTCTCTCAGAATATAATCCCAAGTTTTTGGAAAAAGATTGACATACAATGAACTCCAAACCTTGTTCATACAAGAATCTTATTCCTTCGGCATCAACATCGGTATCACCACTGGAGAACCCAAGGTATGCTGAGTCAATAACCAAGAAAATGTCCTTGAGCTTGGCCAATTCGGCTATTCTGGCCCATTGTGATTTCGAAAAATCGGTTCCGGTAGGATTATGGCAACATGCTTGCAATACAAACACAGATTTGGTAGGAGCATTCTTCAAGGTAGATTCCAAACTTTTGAAGTCAATTTCATTTGATTCAAAGTCGTAATGGTTGTAGAATTCAAGGTCTCCACCAACATTGGCGATCATGCCTTCATAGTTAGTCCAAGTAGGAGTCCCCAAATAGTAATGTGATAACCCACAATCCCTCAACAATTTCATGGCCATGTGCAACGAGCCGGTTCCCCCAATTGACTGCAACGAAGCAATACGGCCATCTTCACTGTAGTCTCCAAAGACAACCTTTCTAGCACCAGCCACATACTCAGGAACTCCTTGCATGTTGGTGTAGCAATGGCCCACATCGTGTTGTGCCAATATTTGTTTGGCAAGCTGCACCGAAGGGAATACATACGACGAATCACCTTCTTCTGTCTTGTATACTCCTATAGTAACATCAATTTTTTTGGCAGCCTCATCTGCAGCAAATTGTTGAAGGTTGATGACAATAGGATCAGCAGGCTGCTTGGAAATTTGAGAAAAAAAAGAATCAACGGTCATGATGACGTAAACTTGAAAGCTAATACAAAGTTAACCTGTATTGCTGAATAGGGCAGAATTTCATCCACTTTATACACCAGTATCTGCAACCAAATAGTTGGGTTTGCAAGACTGCATCGACGGAAAAGGGCGATTCAGGAAATTTGCGACCTTGATTAACCGGGGTATGTGCGGCTCATGCACCGTCCGAAAACAGAAAAAATGGATCTCCGACCTTAGTGGTTGAAAACGCCGTAAGCGGCGTCCCGCGCACAGGCCTTTTGGGCATGAAATTGGACCCAATTTCCATGAGGCTCAACGTCGGCTAGGCAAGGGCTAAGAGAGGAATTGGCCTATTGGACGGAAGGATCCCTGCCACAGGTGGGGGACGAATTTAGTGATCGAGGTGTGGTTATTCCCCTAAGCGACAATGGATTCGGTTAAGCGAAAATTATGGTGCAGTTTGTTACATTAGGCGAGGATTTGGTGACAAATTTCAACAATTGGTATAGAGTCTGGTGTAAGCGGACCCTGAAGCCAAGTGATTGTGGATGCCGCCACGAATTTGAAGTTGTTTTTCAATACCTGTGCCGACCCCGACTGTTGGTCGGATGTAGGGGTTGTTTGTATGGACTCGTGAAGATTGGTAAGAAATCGTGTATAGGGTTCGAGGAACTGGGGACTGAAATCGGTGCCGTATCCTAAGCTGGCAGCCAAAGCTGCCGGCGTAACTGAGTTTTTGCTAAGGGTTTGAAGAACGACGCCGATGGTTTTCAATTTTTCAAGCACCACATGCACTGGAACATTCCGCATATGCGAGTCACCGAATGCGGTATTGACAAGCATTTTGCCGAATTCTGGCGGTACGGACGCAAATGTTGTTGCAAATGCTTGGAGAAGTAAGAGGAAAACCTCCTCAGTGTCAACTTTGTTCTCGTTGTTTTCTAGGTACTGCCAGATCTGAAGCAGTGAATTAATATTACTGCCATTGGACTCTAGATACCCGAACTTGACAAGCTTTCGTAAGAATTTGAAGTAGATTTGACTCACCTCTTTGTAGTACTTGGAATTGTCTACGATTGCTTTATTAATGGTGGTGAGCCGGGCAAGTATCACGTCATTTCCTATAATGAAAGCGGCTATTTCCTTGTTCATGGCATTGTTCAACAAGTGAAACGCTTGGTACATAATAATGTCGTTGAACTCCACCGCAAAGAAGTTTTCAATGAACTGAGAAACGGGCATTTTCGACCTGATTTTCTCGATAAGTGCTTCCTTTGACTCTTGACTGTGTATAGAGTTGCCTAGTGCAATTGCAGCCGCAGCTCCAGAATACTTGTTCCTAGGGTTCATCAATATGCTCATGTTGAACTCTGTATCTTTGGTGTTGTCATATGCTGGCATGGAGGTGATATTTCCTATGGCAGAGAAGATTCTTCTGTTAATCAAGGTGATGTTCTCTAAGTTTTGTGGTAAATGCTCTAATATGCTGTAAATGGCTGCAACATCGCCAAATAGGTTGGAGTCTTGAAGTAAAGTGACGTTATAAAGTATGTTCGAAATGTAGTCAAACACTTCTCCCACTACGGCGACGTCAATATCAGCCAAACTAACTAGCTCATTGACTTTACGTACTACCAAATTGAACTGTTGTATGTTAAACTGCCTCCAAAACTCTTCGGGTTTCACGTGCTTCGTGATCTCTGATACCAATTCGAGGCCATCGGACACAGCATCAAAAGTGTCCTCAACATCTCCGTCATTTGGAAGGCCGATTACGTAATCAACGATATCAGGAGTAATACCAGCATTATGGAGAAAGGTGGTGAACTCGTTGGCTCTGTCTGTATCATGAATGAACTGGGTCAAGAACAACACCACTCTTTCCTTCACGGAGACTTCGGCGGAATTGAACTTGGCGACGTTGTTCCAGAAGAGAGCCAAATCGTCAGTACTCATATGGGCCAAACAGTCTCTATTCAGATCACTATCGGCAGTGAGATTGACCCAGACTCTGAAGACCTCCAACAACAACTCGCTGTCATTGGTACTCACGGCATCATTGGTGATCTTTGCTAGTTGGGGGATGGAGTTTCTTACCTCGTCACTTGCTCGTATATCGGCATTCCTCAATAGAGTACCAAATTCGTTCAAGGTTTCGATCTTCTGTGATCTGGACATGTCCAAAACTTGAAGACTATCAAGAACCTGACCAACGTCACTCATTTTTAATATTTCTGTAGGTAATTGTAGGGTCGATTGGTGAGTATTTTTGAACTGAAAAATCTATTCTGATATCGGGACTGCACACAACTATAAATAATACTCCGTTTTAGTAAAATGTCTATTGATTTGACAAACAATACTCTGTTTAAAATGTCTATTTATGTGTTCCGTCTATTTTTATGATTCAATAAATATATATTCTATGCTATCTCTCTAAAGCCTTTTCCCCATTCTTGAGACCCAAAATAAACCGAATATCGATACAGAGGCTCAAGCTGTGAAGCATGGGTAGCAAGTTTAGTAAGTCACGATCACTCTGATCGTTGATCCACCCTTCAATCATCACAGCATTGTCTTCATGGAGGGCATAACTTACGGGAGAATTGTCTAGAATGATCACATTCTTGAGGTCATCTTCTTTGGGGAAGAATTTGGATAAATCTTTGATGTAGCCAACTCCTGGTCTGTATGTACAATCGGTTCTATAATATCTCCTAGTGAACACACGAGGCTGATCGTTAGCATTGGGCCCATGGAGGAGATTTGCTGAGGAGGAAGGGTTTTTATTTTTTTTAGGAGGATTAATGTAGTTTATGATATCCGATTCCAACCAATCAATGATGGGATCGGCGTATTCTCTAACGCTAGCAGTGAAGATTTGTAGTTCGAACCATTTTGCGATTTCTTTTAGGAAGTAGTCGCAGAAGGGACGTTTATGGACGTAGTACAATGTTGCAATGTTATTTAGTTTGATTTCAATCATGTGAGATGAGCTTCCTCCAAAAGAACGAGGTGAAGCCCGGGATAAGGAATGGATTAATGTCTCGTCAAGGTCGAGAATCAAGGTTTTTCTCTTTCTTCTCTTTCCCGGGTTACGTGAAAGAGGGAAGAGTCGTTGAGGAGGAGGAATGATGTATTTGGAGGAGGAGGAAGGGGACTTGATGGTGTTGGACATGATATTTTCTTGCTTCAAGAGTTCTGTTTTTTCATGGATTACTTCTTGTGGGTGATCTTTCTTATCGGAGGATTCGTGTACTTTCTTTTCGGATTCGGATTCGAATGGTTCTTGGTACTTGCTGCTCTGAAAAAAATAGGCGAAGGGGAAAGTGATCAAGAGCCATACAAATGTCAAAGGTTTGATGATGATGTAATTTGGAGGAATGAAAAGGATTTCGCCCAATTTGCGGATCCAGCTCTTTGATTCTAGTAGAGGAGGTTCGATTTCCTGTTGAAAATCGTCAGAAATGGGGTATTTTTCATCGTCAGCAATTTGTTCGTCGTTATCATTAAGGGTTTCGGGTTCAGTGACCTCTAGAGGCGGCAACAACGCCTCCACTTCATCGTCGTCGAATTCGTGGATGGAGTCTAGATCCACCGGGGGGTTTGGTGAGGTGTTGGGGTAAAAATTGTCAAGGGAATTGACAAGGATTTTAACGGAGTTCATTGTTTCATGAGAACGTGTGTAGCAGGTTGCTATAATGCGAGGGAAGCAGGAATGGGGGTCAGGAAACAGGCTTATGGAAGGAAAGGACTGGAAAGTTCGTTAGCAATGCCGGTGGCGGACGTTCGGAGGGGAGCGTTTGCAGATGTTGGAAGGGTGCCGGTGGAGGATGTTTGCTATCGGATATGTCTATACGAGGGAGAATGCAACAGGTACGACAAATGCTAAAGTTATATGCTAAGGGAGAAGGGGAATGGGGTCGAACAATGTGTATTGCTAGGAGATTAGTAGAGAAACGAAAGAAGTATGGAGTATTCTAAAAAAAAAAAAAGGAGGAAGAAGAAGCAATGATCATCAATTTCGTGTTTTGTCTGATCAAATGGCTAAGACACCATCGAGAGAGAGAGAGAGAAGGTCAAATCATGTGCGCAATTTCCTTTGTCGCAGTTTTTGGGACCAGATCGCCGAATGTCGCGACCCAAAAAGTCGGGACGGGGGGGTACGGAGGCACGGAGGCACGGGTGACACCCCCACGTGAAACAACCTATATTCATATGAAAGCACCAGGTGCTGGCCAGGAGGCCACGGGTTGCTCGAGAGGCCGCCAGAGTCAAGCTCTCAGGGTCAGAGAGGGAGCAGGCAGCGAGTGGTAACGGAGGAAGTGGAAGAAGTCTTGCTGGTGGTGTACGGGTACGCTACTTCGAACGTCAGCAACATAAGCGGGACGACCCCACAGCAGACAGCCCCAGCGCCAGCCGGATGGCCCTACAAAAGTGCCCTTGCCATCCGCTGCGCCAACAATCTGTCGTCGGCGGCCCCCCGCCGGCTCTCTCTTAGCCCACGACATCATGCCGAATCCGTGCACTTTGTTGGGGAAAAAAATCCAAACCTGCGAAAATATCCATGCCACAAAGCACCTCTTGCAGGGTAATGACCTGCCAAAAAGTTATTTTGGGACGCAGCAAACGATGTTGTATTCTCTCCTCTTTCAGCCAAGAGACGAGTTGTCGTTTGAGTGATCAATGTGCTCCGCTTTTAGGTGGGAATGGCAGCAATATTTGGGTGATCAAACGCCAGCCGCATCCTCCTCTTTTGTCTTTTTTGCATCCATGATCATATCGTCTCCACTTTTCGATGTAGCACTGTTGATGAAATTCTGTAGAATCGATGTAATATACGACGACGAGATCGACATCGATGCCGATTGTTCTGGCTTGTTTCCTAGGATGGCACTGGTCAACCGTCTGAAATTCACAATGTCGTGCACATTGTCGTTGTCTTCGTCCAGTTCGTCCTTGTCATCTGCTCCTAACTCGGTCCCATTATCATCTCCATCGCCATCGTACTCTTGTTCTTCGGTAATGTTGTGATCGTCAATGCGGAAGTTGTCCAGCAAACTGGTTTTCATCAATTTCATCGACGCAAGTCTTTGGAAGTTGCTCGAGTCCTCCTCTGGCTCCGTAGGGGTCATGTCATGTTCTTCGTCCTCCTCCTCAGGCTTGATTAACTTGTGCTGGTTGGTGTTGTAGCTATGGCAGTATTTACATTTTAGCCCAAGAACATGATAAGCAACATTCGATTTCCCCTTACAGTCATTACAGCTGATAATGCACCTCCACGAGCTGTAGGGTAGCGGTAGTGGCAGCTGTCTAATTTCTTGATCAAGGATTCGGAACTGTGTCTCGACATTGACAACCGTCTTCTTACATATTGGACACTTGTACGAATGCTTGCTCAACTCGTCGTAGCACGCCTGGTGGATCAGATGTCCACACTTCATGAACACCACCTTGCTTACTGAGGTGAACAAATACTCATTACAGATGGGACAATTGCAGTGGGTGGTGTTGGATAAACATTTATGTTTCTCTTTCAAATCAATGGACAAGCAAATATTACACTCATCACAATGGAAATAATCCTTTCCGAGCCCTAATCCTAATCGACAAATCCCACACTTGTCACAGTGGTAAATGTCCTTGGTGGTGTCATTATCATACAAGATACAGATGGGACAGAAATAATTGGCAAGCTCATTCTCACAGTTAACACAATAGTTGTCTTCAGGTTCCTGTGGAACATTACAAAACATGCAGAGGATGTGTTTGATGTCGGAACGAATCAATTTGTGGTCTGTGACTTCACCATCATGACAGAACTTGCAAGGGAACCATTTCAAGCAAGTGGGACATTCGACTTTGCAGTTGGTTTGATAGTGAGCGCACCCCATGATGGTGTTGTGAGGAGGGTCAAAGTATGATGGTTGCTTGTCCGCGGTGGTAAGTACAACCTCGTCGTCATCAGTGGACTCCATTATCATGTCCGGTTCCAGTGCTGGGTCCAATTCAGACTCAGACATAGGCTCAGGCTTATGCTCAGGCTCAACTTTCCTCTGTATCTTTTGCTCTGGAACCAGTTCAATTATAAGATCTTCCTTGCCCTTCAAATATGTGTCTCCCAATTTATCATTAATCAATTTATAGTAATTTCCCATCATTAACCTCGTAACCAACTTATTTTTCAGTTTTTGCGGCAAACTCAATGCCTGAATATTCTGAATCTTCTTTCGTAGCAAATCTTCCTTATAGAAGTCATCTAGAGAGTCAAGATACGTTAAAGCCTTAGCTTCTTCGTACGTCAACCCTTCGATGTTATCCAAATCACTACCTGTGCCCGTATGGTTGTTCGTACTTTCGTTTTCGTCTGAGAATATTCCTCGATAGTCTCTGGTTTTGCTCTTATTCACCTTTCTCTTTTTCTTTAGCGAATGGTCGTGATGATGATGATGATGGTGATGGTGGTGGTGGACCTCTTCATCTTCGGGGATCACAATTTCGTTGATAAGTGGCTGGAAGCTATTTACAATGGACGATACTCCGACGGGTTCAGTATTTGGCTCTGGTTCTCCATTGACTTCAGTAGTATTAAAATCATCGTCAAAGTCACTTGTATCTTCTACGGGAAGGATAATGGATTCGTGAATCACGTCAGTGAGAGGCTGGAGTCGTTTTAGTGCCGTAGATAACGACAATCCCACGTTCAAATCATTGAGGAAGTTATTCATTTGAATACGCGTGCTGATGGCAGTTTTGATAGAATTAACTAATCGTTGCTGGTCTCCGGGAGCATTCTCTTCGGTAGAGCCCTCATCTGCATCGTCTTGCTGCTTCGAACTCTTGACATACACCGATATATACCGGGAGATCTCATTGGAGAGCTCCTTCAACCTCGGTATATCAGGAAAATTCGGAAGGTTGGGGAGGTTTGGTAAACTATCGATAGTAAGGTAATTGGATATGCTGGGGATACTACGTAGATTCAATCTTCCGATCTGGTCTAGATCTTCAGTCAACGAGTCAACATCCGAGTCAGATGAGTCTGTGCTTCTAAAGCTACCATTATGATGGTTTAACATGAAGGTGTCATTAGAGGTCGTGGGGTGGTTTTTGCCATATCCTCGATAAAAGCCGCCCTCAGAATGACCTTCTACCTTGGCCATGGCGTCGGAAATGGTTGATGGAATGGGCAAAATCAAGGGATCAAACAGAAGGAAGTTGGGTAGCGTGATCGTGATTTTTGGCCCAGGGTTTTTTTATCTAGTGCGGCTGCTAAGAGTGAGACATTTCAGCCAATAAAGGGGAAATCTAGAGGAATACGGTAAATTGCGGGAAAGATGCGGTTGCAATGGGTGTTGCTAACGGAACGGATGGCAGATTTTAGAAGGAAAGTATTTTGGGCCAACTGGCCAGACACAGAGCTGGGTTGGGGGATGAAAATTGGGCCGAGAACTGACCAATAGCACGATAAGACTTTCTGGTAGTGCCAGATCTCAGGCAAGAGGAAATCAGAATTAGGGAAAAGGCAGCCAAAGTTCCCAATTTACAGCTTGAGTTGTCCGAAAAGGGTGGACTCTAGACAATGTTCAGTCGAAATATCTCCCAAAACCCCAACCCCCAAATTGCCAACAGCAACCAATAAAAATTGCCAAATGCCACTACACCCGTGTTATACTTACAATAAATCTCAAATAACTACCATAAGTCTCTTTCACCCTACCAAGACCATCGGCAATACCGTTCCATTTACCGATGGTTGCAATCTTATGATATTAGCCATACACACGACCTATCACCCCAAAATCTCAAATGAGAAATCCGTACCTCTGTAGAAGTCATCCCCCAATTCATCAAAGTCATCTCCAAAAGTCACTATACGGACAAGCAAGGAAAATGACTGTTGGAGACGAAATTACCGCTCCTCCCACAAAGATAAAGGAAACCATCGAGAAAACGGTGGAGTACGTGAAGAAAAACGGACAGTCTTTCGAACAGAGGTTGATTAGCAGCAATGACCGAGAGAAGTTTTCATTCTTGGATCCCGGTGACCAGCACCATGCATACTACAAATGGAAATTAAGCGGTACAATTGAGCAAAAGGTACAAGTTTCAACCAAATCAGCAGCTGAAGAAAGGGTAGAAAAGCCCCGAGAATTGTTTTTTTTGACCAAACTTCCGCCAATATCATCTTTGGATCAGGATATCATCAAACTAACGGCCCTCTTTGTCTCCCAAAACGGTGCTGACTACATGAAAGCAATTTATGAGCACGAGAGAAAGAAGGGAAACAAGAGTCAGTTTGAGTTTTTGAACCAATCCCATTCGTTGCATCTGTTGTTTGACACCTATGTCAATCAGTATACCGCCTTGATAAAGTATCACCAGGATGTGGTGGATGATACTGACGTAATTGCAATTAAGGAGAAAATCTCGACGTCGGCAAATATCCTTGAAATAGCCAATAATAGAGCTCAGTACAGTAGACAGAACAAAGACAAGCTTCGGACAGAAATCAAGGAAAAGCACGATAAGCAGCTTCATTATGCATCCATAGACTGGCAGGATTTCAGTTTAGTGGGAAACATCAAATTTGATGCTATAGACGAAGTGACAGAGTTGGCAGTACCGCTTACTCGTGATGATTTGGTATATAGAGCCCTACAGTCACGGACAAAAGAGCTAGACCTCAAAGTGGAAAGACCAGATATTGAGACGAAGCATAAAGACAAGACTGAGGAAAAAGTGACTCCAGAGACAGAGACTAAAGTTGCAGAGCCGAAATTCAAGGGAATGAAGATTAAAGCAGCCGGGGAATCGAGATTGAAGAAATCAAAATTGAAATCAAACTCTCCATCTGGCATGATAAGATGTCCTATCACTAATCAACTTATACCGGAAGAGAAATTCGATAATCATCTAAAGATTTTATTGCGAGATCCACGTTATAAGGAACAGCAAGATAACTTCATGAGGAAAAACTTCACCTACGAGACGAACTTAACCACGGAACATGTATACGAGAATATAAAGCGGTTGGCCAGAAAGAGAGCAGCTGACGATGATACGGACTCGGTTAAAAAGGTTGATATCGGCCCCAGTCAGTGAAAAAGGGCTTGGAAGAGCATAGTGGTGGTCCGATGAAGTTTACGATTCATGATATATAAACAAAGTTTTTTAGGTTGACTTGCAACCAATGTAATGTTAGGAGATCGATCACGAAACAATAGAGCAAAAAGCAAGTGCATTACCTAAGGCTCTTAATTGTTCAAATACTTATTACGCGAGAGTTGCAACTATTTTGGTGTTTGACAGAATCTAAATTTCTCTCTGTATTTGTATAATGTGAAATTCGATTAGACATCTGTCAAAAACTGCCAAATGTTTCATCCACTCCCATATACTGCCAACCTGATGGCTCTACAGCTATCACATAACAAGCGCAGGGTCTACATTGTATTGATATGTAAGTTTTAAATTAAAGAAGATATATGAAACAAATTATAAAAAAATCGAAATTTCAATTTTAATTAAAATGACAATTCATTTAAGCTTTTAAAGAAGAAGCTCTTCTCTTCTTGATTTCAGCCTTTTCGGCTTTACGTTCGTGTAAACGTTCAGCCAATAATTGGGCGTATTCAGCAGCAGCATCTCTTTGTTGTTGAGCGTTCTTGATCTTTTGAGATTTAAGAGCTCTCTTTCTTTGTAAAGTTTGAGGAGTAACTAAACGTTGGATCTTTGGAGCTTTGGTGTAAGTTTTGTCACCTTTGGTAACTTCACGTCTAACAACGAATTGTCTAACATCATCATCTTTGGTTAAACCGAAGAATTTTCTGATGTGGTTGGCTCTCTTTGGTCCTAATCTTTTTGGAGTAGAAGCATCAGTTAAACCTTCAATGTCACTGTCACCTTGTTTGACAATAGATAAAGATAAAACAGCTAAATCTTGTCCAACAATACATCCTCTGACGGATTTTCTCTTTCTTTCACCAGTTCTTCTTGGTCTGTAACAAGAGTGACCTTTAGCTAATAATAATCTAACTCTGGTTGGATGCATAACACCTTGTTTCATTGGGAAACCTTGTTTGTCGTTACCACCGGTGATTCTGAAAATGTAACCTTTGAATTCATCACCAACAGAGTCACCTTCAACTTCTTGACCCATACGTTTTTCGTAGAAAACTCTTAATTTGTGTTCATCATCGATTTCGACGGATTTTTGAGTACCGTTGGCTGGATAAGAAATATTTAACTAGAACTTGTTAGTAGATGATCAGTGAAATTGCAGTGAATAACAAAAGGAGTAGCGATGGTTGCACTTTATAATTTATTCTTGATATTAATTCTTCATCTTCACGATTATCATTTACGATGGATTCCTTCGTCATTGGTCTCCGTTGTACTCCAGAAGTGATCTGCTATTCATGTGTCTGTTTCAGGCTGGTAACATACCTTCATATTGAACAGATTAAATCTATGCCTTTAGTTGGATATTTCAAAAAAGTTTATAAACGAAAATTCTAAAATTTTTTTTCAGTATCTAAAGAAGAAAAAAATCCAAAACTGTCTGTGCCAGTACTAGGTAAAAAATTTGAAAAATTTGTGTATAGTTTTTTCTGGTGTGCGTTAAAGCGGGCCATAGTTAATGTAGCCGGAGTGCATACAGAGAAGAGGGAAGGCTCGCACAAGCACGTGAGATACCAATAAAGAGGGCAAATGCCCTAGAATGCACGGATGTTTGACTTTGGCGTCTTTAGTCACGTGCTCACATTTCCATTATTACTTACAACATGGGATGAATTGATAAAGGAGACATATACTTTAAGCCAATCGGACCCGGGCAGTAGCGGGCATCGGTTGTTAGTTGCTTGTTAGAGCTTTGGCTGACTACAATTTCAGTATACAGCTTGGAATTTTAATCTTTAAGGTAATTTACAAGTCTAATCTTGAAGCATACAGCTTACAAGTTTCATGTTTTAAGTAATTTACAGCTTATAAGTTTCATGTTTAAAATAATTTACAGCTTATAAGTTTCATGGTTACAGCTTGCAAGTTTAGTCTAACTATTTTGAGAATTACGACAGAAGTTTTCAAAATAATTTCCGGTGTCCTATTTATAGCCGAAATGAGAAACTTTTCTATTTTTGTATATCTTTCAGACAAACGTTTCTATAATTAATGGCTGAAGTGTTCACCTATAAATATTTTCGTGATTAATTATAAATAGTAGATAATAGTATATTTATAGACAGTAGGAATGCAGCTCTTGTATAAATAGTCCGGGGTTGGTCCTTTCTGAAGAATTTTGCGGCTAAAAGAAGAATATGGGAATTCACCCAAACACATTGTTTTACACATCGGCGAGCATAGGCTAGTTCCCGACAATCAGTGCAGCCAGAAATATGGCGAAGCACAGGTTGGTGACAATATATGGATCCTGTTGCGGCTACAGCAGTATATAACAGTACATGCATGAACGACCAATTGGAGACAGTCCGACAATGCAGACAAAATGACAGTACCGGAATGTAGTTGCCTAAACTAGTGATTGAGGTATGAAATAAAAGCGGAATGGGCAATGCATATGTGGAGTGTGAGTGTGAGCGCATATTTGATATGCAAAGATCGACTAACATCAGACCATGCAAGACAGTACATACAGATACTGACTTAGAAGACTATTTGTTCCATTAACTAGGAGAGAAGATTGCCAAAAAAACCAGTCAAACTACGGAGGAATAGCGGAGAAATCATCAGGAAATATAGCGTTGGGGGTGCTCAAATTGATATACCCGAAGAGCAAAGATTAAGGTATCGACTTGTCCAGAATCCGCCATAAATGACAAGTCTAATATAAAGATTGTTCATTAACTATGTGTATACCTAACGGAAGAACCAGAAGTATGTATGAACAAAAGATTCTCACCCTAGACAAGCTATAGGTTCGTAGTGGAAAAGAATTAAGAGGTAAATAGCTTTGTTTAAGTACTATAGGCCCACAGAGGACTAGAAAAGTACCCATTCAACCACCACATATTCCCCTAATAAGAATAGTAAAAAAAGTAATAATACAAACAGACTGAAGATTCTGATAATATACATTTTATTTGAAATTTTTATCCTTTTGATTCGGCTGGTTCACCAATGTCGTATTGAATGGCCCCATATACTGCAAAGGAGACGCCATTCCTCCCTGTTGCAACTGTTGTTGCTGTTGCTGTTGCTGTTGCTGTAGTTGCTGCTGTTGTTGCTGCAATTGCTGTTGACTTCGAGTACTGGAACTACTGCTTCCATTATTCTGCGAACCTCCTCCGCCTGCACTGCCAGGGATAGCCGAAAGTGGTCCACCCGAGGGTAGCATGTTCATGAAATACTGGGGGGCATTGGAATGAATAGGAGTCATCCCTGTAGGCCATTCCTGAGGAGCATAGAAATTGGACGGAGAAGGAAACATATCATTGACATACCTTGAAGGTAAACCAGAAACTGGGGTTTGATCATCCTTCATTTGGAATTGATTATTATTGCTGCCGTTGTTACTGTTGTTGAAATGTAGGGGTTTGAATTTGTTACTACCTGCTTGCGACGCCGAACCATTAGGGTTGGAGGTTTCATTCTCGTTATTTTGATGAGAAATGTATTGTTGGTAAAACACTTGGTTTAGTACTGGGGTTGGTAGCACTGAGTTGTTGGAATTGTTAGCATTGTTGTTGGCATTAGGATTCGAATTGTTGAGAACATTATTGGGAGCATAAGCATTGGTAGGAGAGTGTTGGGGCATGGAACTGAAGAATGACGACATTGGCCCGTTTACAGGGAGTGACGGCGCAGTAGCACTCGCAGGACTTGATGTTTGCGATTTGTTTTGGATGGGTAAAGGTAATTGGGTGATTGGTTTTTTGTTGTCGGAGCCACGGAAGGTGTTGAAGCTCGAGTACTTGGGTGTATTTATACTGGGGACATTGTTTGTATTGGCATCGTTTTTAGTTTTAGCATTGAGGTGGGATGTTTTTGCTGAGGAATTTAAACTGGATGATACTTTAGAGTTAGCGTTGGACTTATTGGAAGAACTATTGTTGTTGGTGCTGGTGTCTAAAGCAGTTATTGTTTTGGCACTGTCATTCCCACTACTTCCCTTAGCATCCGTAGGAATTTGTACTCGTAGAACCGGTCTTTGATGGGGTGCAGAGGCACTGCCATCGACTTCATTGTAACTATAAATGCTACCGCTAGTTCGTTGACGTTTTGGTTCTGGCGATTCACTATCTAAATTGTCCTCGTTGAGAGAAATATCGTCATCATTTATGTTATTATTATAATGCTTGGTAAGATACCGTTTTCTCTTATAGTTACCATAGTTTTCCGGAGATTTCGACTCGTGGGGGGTTTTCCCCGAATTGTAAACGTTCAAAATTTCTCGGGTATCAACAGAACTGAATTCGTATAGTTTATTGTTATTGCCAATAATTATAACCGCCAAGTCGACCTGGCATAACACAGCTAGCTCATGGGCTTTTTTGAATAAACCAGCTTTCCTTTTAACAAAGGTAACGGTTCTATTTCTATCATCAGTCAATGGCTGGATTTCAATCTTTCTTCTACCCATTTTCGTTTGGATTCACAGAATACAGCCTGGTAGGAATCGGGAATATAGAAACACTTGACAATAGCAGGTCCTGGATAATTAGTGGAAGCCAAAAAGTATGTCACCCCACTGTGTTAATGATACAGCCTTTTACCTTCTTATTTGTTCGAGAAGGTAGTTAAAGAAGAAGAAGAAAAAAAAGGGGGCAGTAAAAACGTCTGTCAGATTGGAAGCTTTTTCAACTTTCCAATTGTTTATTGAGGAAAGGGGGGCGAGTTTTCTCTTCAGTTATATTTCAAAGAAAAAGAATTTATGACTATATTATTTTTTTCTTCTGATGTCTGTCTTTTTTCCTCTAAAATCACAAAAATCACTATATCGTTATTCGAAAACCAAAAAATATTGTCTTTTTTTTTTTTTTTTTTCGTTGATGCGAACACATTTTATGCGTGGATCTATTAATAGAACAGCAAGATGTAGCGAAAATGCCGATAATTGGTGGTGGAAACCTAGATATTCTGTTTTCAGACATATGGAGCCCTGCCGCAGAGGGTGAGACTGACATTGACAAGGGAGGCTTTTCCCTTGTTTCTGGTTATTTTATTTCTCAGCTGATGGACAATTAGTTGGGCATACACCGAACAAACTTGATGGAGGGGAGGTTTGGAGAAGTGTCAATCGCTTCTGGAATTATTTTATTTTTCCCTTGTCTCTTTTCTTTTGATTTCTTTTAATTTGTTTTTAATTTATTTTTTTTTTTTCTACATCAATATGTCAAAAACACGGCTGTAAATCATGTCCCAAACCAGCAAACCGCAATGAGATCTGAATCGGAAAAACTATCTGCCTTCTATTTATAACTCATATAAGAATAGAACTTAACTTCTGGGGTTTTTGGAACTTTAACTGTTCGTGATGCTACATGAGAGAAGGCTGGGTTTCAGTTTGTTTGTCTTACGTATACGGTTTGACGTCAAGAGTTAGTTCAGAGGTGCGTTTCCAAATCTCATCGGAATTTCACGTCAATGTAACCCCCGTACAATTCAATTAAAACGAAGAAAAAAAAAACAACCCGGAAAACTATCTAGTTCAGCCTGGAACTATGCTAATATGGTGATCCGGACCCTCATCAAATAGAGTTTGACTAGCGTACATGCAGCCATGGTTAAATTCAAAGCCGAAAAACAACAAAAAAAAAAAAAATAAAATTTACAGAAGACAACATCTGACCTTGTTCCCCTAAACTTGTTCCCCGGAGTCGTTTCCATTTTAAATAACCTGTCTATAGTACTATACCCTAGCTATTCGAGATGACAAAATGAAAAACTTCAACATACACAATAAAAAGAAACCAACCTAAAGACGCAATGCAATGTAACGCACTGCACGCTATTGAAAATTCGGTACTTCCGTGGCATGACATTTCCTATATACACAAGGAATTTTTTTTGTTGGTGCTCGTTGGTTACACGATGTCTGAGTTTGACAGATATCGTCATAATTTCAGGTCAACGGTGCTAAGAATGTTGGGTAGAAACTAAAAGTCCTTGCGAAAACAGTCAAGACACAGATGATGTGGCACAAAGTTTATGTGAAACTGACTTTTTTCGACGCCGTATGTCTTATCTGTAGTACGTTTGTCCTTTTTTTTATGACGTGTTGCTATTTCTGACCTGATCTACGCTCTAAGCCATAGTGGCATCCTATACAGCGATCCGAAATGCTGGTGGTAGATATCTGTAGGTAGCAAGTATGTACCCAATAGGAGTTGCGATCTACAAGCTCAGTATATGTGGGTGCTGCAAAGGTTGAAAATAACCGAGCAATTCCTTCTTTCTATTGTAGTGACTCAAACAGGCTCTGAAACTGAGCACAGAGTATCCATTGGATGTACAATTGCGAAAGAATGCATTTACGCTCGTAGAACAACACTAAAAGCTTATCTTGGCTTAAACACTGAGGCCAGGGGGTTCCAGCTCCCCCATCGCCTAGATGCGACCTGCGTGCAAGTGCAAATCTGCAGCCATTTCCCCTTTGTCATGCGGATGGGCAACTAGTCGACTAGGCTGATGTAGTGGCTGAATCGTTCTGTCACATTCTGGGCTAAAGTTTTGGGGTATTCAGTCAGGTTTGTGCTTAAAGCTAATTGTGATCGAAGCACCCAAGAGCCACCAAAAACCACCAAATCCTCCAAGCACTCACGAAAACCACCAAGTACCAGCGAAAAACTCACCAATCACGTCACCGGCGGTCACCAACGTAGCCAGAGCTGCTATTACTACCTTCTCAACCACCACCTTCTTTACACCGCCTTCTCAACAACCAACCCCACAACAAAATCGTACCACTCAAATCTGTTAGTTACAACAATCGCCGATTACATAATTAACATCACACATCACACGTGACTGGAGTCACGCGCACAACTTACCGACGCCAAAAATACACCATGTTCTTCACATTTTCACTACTGATTTCTACACCACTTACTGAAAAATCCATCAGAATTGTATGATCCATTGAGTAATCATCGTCATTAGTGTATATTCTTTGAGATCGCTAACATGGGACCCAAGAAAAACTCGAGGGCCAACAAAAAGCGGAGAAACCAACAGAAGTCCGTTTCTCATGTCCATACTTCAGCCGATGATTCTACCAATGCGGACGTGTCTCCAGTAGACCAAAGTGTCGCCTCAGGCACAGGAGCAGCTGAAGATGTACTGGAATTGACTGCTACACATGATGGGGGTATTGATGATCTCATAGCAGCTACAGCGGTGCAATCGGTGCAAAACACGAGAGAAAGCATTTTGAGAAAGAATTCTGTTGCTGTGAGTGATGCTGCAGATGAAAGTAGTAAAAAGCCCGCTACAGATGTGGCAACTGACGATGTTGATGCTTCAGAACAGAACTCTTTTGAAGAATCTATCAAAGAGAATAAGTTGGACTTTGATGAACCTAAACCAGAGGTGCCCGCAGAGGAAAGAGCAGCACCTGAGATCTCGCCAACAGCAGTGGTAGAACCACTTTTGAACGAAAAGAACTCTGAAAAGATACCAGAAATGCCACCTGCAGTGGCAGATGCACTTTCCAACGACATTGAATCTAAAGATCATTCGACTCAACTTGAGTCCACCGTAGTCCAAAATTCTGACTCTGTTGGCGACAATGATGATGTTGCCACCATCGACGAAAACACCGGCTCCGAAGAATATCCTTGGATGCAAAGCGATCAGGCTTCTATTGCATATGACTACGTTTATGATGCTCATAAACTCCCGGAAGAGAATCAAATTTTATCCGATGACTCGGCAGATAAAGATGACATACATAGGGAGGATTTTCCATGGTATAATAACACAAGTGAGCCTGACAATCGAACCTTGGAAGACGTGTCATTACATCCTGAAGTGGTAAAAGAAACTGAAGAAGTCAACGAAACACATCGTCATCATGAATCTCAACAAAAGACCGATACTGAGAAACCTCAAAACGTGACACTTCAACAGAAAGGGAATGAAACTCAACAGAAAGAGGATACAACCCAACAGAAAGAGAATGAGAATCAAACTCAACAGCTAGAGAATGAAACCCAACAGCAAGAGAATGAAACTCAACAGCAAGGAGAATTACCGTGGGAAGACGATTCCGGTAAGCAGCAAAATTTGCCATGGGATGAAAAAGAAGAAAAAATTCAACAGAAAGAAATTCTTCCTTGGGAAAACAGTACAGAACAACAAGAAAAACTTCCCTGGCAAGACCATGATGCAAATGGCGTAGAAGATTCCAATTCTGGCCAGACTGAGCAAATGCCATGGGAAGAACAACAGGAGACTGAGCAAATGCCATGGGAAGAACAACAGGAGACTGAGCAAATGCCATTGGAAGGACATCAGACACAAGAAACGGCATGGAACGAAGAACAACAGCCCGAAGAAATGCCCTGGCATAGTCAAGAACAAGGCACAACAGTACAAGAAGGAGATGAGTTCTGGAGTCAAAATAAGGAGCAACAACTTGAACATAATGAGGAGCAACAGAATGCATCAGTCGCTCCTACGGAATCAGTTCATAAACTCGACCAATTATTTGCTGATGAAGAAGAGGACAGCTTCTTTACGAATGAGTTGAAAACCAAGGAGGAACCTTCAATCGATCAACCTCTCGAAGAGAAAGTAATCGAACAACCTCACGAAGAGAAAGCCAAAAAGCTAGAAGATTTATTCAATGATGAAGACTTATTCGGGGATGGACCACCTCAACTTGTGAAACAAGAGTCTGTAAAATCTAAATCATTTGATTTTTTGGATCTGGATGATGAACTTTTAGCTCATGAGGAACTTGAACCGAAACATTCACATTCAGTCCCACCCCAACCACAACTCCAGCACAGGGCCCACTCTTATGTCCCCAACAAGACAGCCCCCAGAAAGTCGTTTTCACCCCCTCCTTTGATTAAGCAGAGACAGGAATTCAGCAAATCTTTGGAAGAATCAAAACGAAAGAATGACGCTTATGATTTCCCAGAAGCATTGATACCTCAAAAGGCAAAACCTCCAGCCCACAGAGTCAATAGTAAATACGCACCTTCAATTTCATCATCGACGTCATCATCAGTGCCTCCATTACCAGTATCGTCATCTACAACAAAATTCGGTGAAAATCCAAGAAGCAGCCTTTCAACTGCATCAATGTCACCACCTTTAGTTCATTCATTGCACCAGCAGCCTCCTAAGTCACAGCAGCCGGTTAAGCAGAAAGCTTTCTTTGAGGAATTACCAGTTTCGATGCCAAAACCAGGTGCTAGACCTGCTAGAGCTGCAGTTCCTGTAAGCACTCTTCCTTCAGCAACTACGTCCCCAGCATTAGCTAAAGTTCCTGTGGGAAAGATAAATTCTCCGGTGAATCCATATGCCAGCTTGACAAGTCGTGCTCTGCCTTCTGTCGTACAAGGTGGAGTGATGCCACCAACTGGAGTGGTACCTCCCCATACTCAGGGAACAATGAATGCGCATGGAACAATTCCATCATCAAACATGCACGGAACAATGCCTCCACCAAACATGCACGGAACTGTCCCTCCACCAAACATTCACGGAACAATTCCACCATCAAACATACACGGAACAATTCCACCATCAAGCTTGCATGGAACAATGCCTCCACCAAACATGCATGGATCAGTACCTCCACTGCATGGATCAGTTCCTCAACAAAACATGTACGGAACGTTGCCATTGCAAGGTGCCTCCGTTACCCCTCCTGGTGTTAATCTTCCTCCAGCCAGCAAGCTTCCACCGCAACCATTTCCTCCAGCCAACATTAACACCAATGTAGGTAGAACAGTTGATAAAGGTGCATCCACCAGCCCATATGTTCCAAATGCTGGTCCGTATGCTCCAAATGGACATAGAAAGAACCACTCTCGTGCAAGTTCTTTGATCGGCGGAAAAGGTAAAGAGTTCAATCCCTATGCCCCAGTTAATAATGCAATTCCGTCTGCTGGTACTCCAGGCAACCATTTGCCTCCAATGACCCTGGCTGGCAACCATTTGTTACCCCCAACAACAAATGCTCCTCATTTAATACCTGCAACTACAAATCCTGCTCAATTCTTACCCCCTACAACTCGTAACCGGGCCAATTCTAACATCTACGCTAAAAAAGTAGCGGCAGCTAAAACTCAAGATCCCCAAGCTTTGCTTCGTAGACAATTCCCTATTTTCAATTGGAGTAGATCGCAGAATATTGTTTATTTGGTACCAAATAACGCCACTAATGCTTATGATCATAGCGTTGGATCGCTTCAAGTAAAACCAGCATCGGATGTCTTACCTCACAAAGACTTATTCCTGACTTTTCCTGGTCCCTTAGGCAGAAACAAATCCAAGAAAAAAGAGGTGGAAAAATGGTTGGAAACTAATACCCAGATTCTTCGAAATACCTCTAATCCCCTTGAATCAGATGAAGCTTTATTGAATGAAATATTGTCGAGTCTTATCAAGTATGATGGAGATGTCAAGAATCCTGAGTTTGTCAAAGCTGCTTGTAGCAGCATAAATCCGTCCGTTGATTACTCAGTTGAACAACCTGTTGACTTAGGCCATTCATTAAACGTGACCGCCAATGCCTTTAAATTGGATACTTCGGGGATAAACAGTGTATGGGCAATGATTCAATCAGGGAAGACAGAAGCTGCATTGCAATTTTGCTTGAATAAAGGTGATTGGGCTATTGCATTGATTATTGCCAGTTTCTTCGGACCAGAAAAATTTGGAACAATTGCATCTGAGTACAGCAGACAAGTATTTCCATTTCAGAGATCTGTTAATAAAGTCTCACACTTGATGCCTATTATATTGAAAATATTTTCTGGTAATATTAAAGGGATTATTGAAGATTTCAGAAGTGTTCCTGCCGAAGGAGACTGGGCAGCAGCTCATTATAGAGAAATAATCGCATGTGCTTGCATCAACGGCTCTATTAGAAGTTTCGAATTCTTAACTGAATTCGCCCATTTCCTTGCCTCAATTGGCAAGGTCTCTGCTAGTGAGCTCTGTTATATTTTGTGTGGCCTCCCATTATCCAATATCCCATTGGCTAACGGTAAACCGTTCTCTGTTGTTGGTGCTGAAACAAAAACTTCTGTTTACAGTGAATTGTATGAATATGCCTTACAATTGTCTCCCACAACCCAAATCCCTCCCACTGGATTACCTCATTTGTTGATTCTTAAACTCAAGTATGCTCAAACACTTGCTGATTACGGATTATTCTCAGAAGCTCAAAAATACTGTGATTACATTGGCACCTCCCTCAAGGCTCTTGGAAAGACAAACTTCTTTAGTGCTGCTGCTTTCCGGGAATTCCAAAGCTTATTGGTGAGAATTTCTGAATCAAATTCTTTGGAATCAGGTTGGTTCGGGTCTAAAATCAGCCGAGTCAACCTCGATAAGATGTGGGGCCACTTGGATAAGTTCATTGGTGGTGACGAGCCAAAATCAAAGAACCAAGATAGCGGAGTATTTAGCAAATTCAGTCCATCGGTGTCCAGAACTGCATCGACAGCGGATTTTTCCACTGTTATTCAATCTCTGCCTCTGGCTCCATTAGACTCTCATAGAGAAGCTTTGACTATTCCATCTTCAGCTCCTTTGGAAGGTGTTCCTTATCCTCTGTCTTATCGTCCACCCATTGCCTCTACTAACTCCAATGCCAGTCTTAAATATTCTCCTTCTGCTGGAGGTAGCCACAGTGCTTATTCAAGGCCTAGCGCACAGTCATCGGCACCTCCCATCACCGCCCAACCTCAAACCCCAAGAAATTATCCCAATTCATCATTCCAAAGTCTTTTGTTGAACGAAAATGGTGCACAAGAGGCTTCTCTACCACCTAAGAAGTCTTCTAAATATTCTGTTCCGTCACAGAAACAACCCGTGGTACCTGCGAGAAATTACCCATACTCTAACAGAGCTGCTTATTCTTCAACTCTGTCGTTTGGTTCTCACGTAAGCATAAACCACCAGGTACTGTCAGCACAGGCTGATAATTATCAGGCACAGTCAGCATACTCTGATAACCATCAGTCGCAATCTGCCTATGCCGTCAGTGATCAGTTACTTCCAGCACATACAGGCAACCACCAAGCACAGTCGGCTCACACTGGCTTGCATGCAGTACTGTCAACGCTGTCAGCAATGGGTACTCCAAATATCAATAATCAAGCTAATGATGGTACTCCTGCTGGCCAATTCGGTACTTTCTATCCTCAAAAGAAGCTGTCAGTAGGGGCCCCGGCTTTTAATGATACTCCTACGGGTCATATCCGTTCTCCTTCTCTTCAAAGTGATATTAGCATGGACTACCCTCATGAGTTCAGAAACATCCCAAAACAGAACGATCCATATGGCGAGTCTGAAGATATTCCAGAGACGATTAAGGAATCTCCTGAACTAGAAAACTCTTCCAAACATAGTATTAACACTGGTAATCAGTTTGCTCCAGGACCTGAATATTCCATCACTTCCTCAGTAGATGATAGGGGAGAAGAGAATACCTTTAGGAGAGATTCCAAATACTTTGACGAGCCGGAACAAACTCCAATATCTCAGCGAACTACAGTGCATGAACAAATTCCATTACCAGAGCAAACTACAGTGCATGAACAAACTGCATTGCCTGAACAAACTGCATTGCCTGAAGAAACTGCATTGCCTGAAAAAACTACATTGTCTGAAAAAAATGCATTGCCTGAACGAACTGCATTGCCTGAACAAAGTACAGTGTCAGAACAGGCTCCAGACCCTGAAGAATCTCCAATGCCTGAACAGTCAATAGAGTCCAAACAAGTAGCACCACCTCCGCAAGGTACCGGTTCTCCATCGAAGGGCTTTTCCACCAGAAGAGGTAAAGCAAAAGTTAACCCTTATGCTCCTGGCACTCAAACCAAACCAGCCCGTACCAACAAATACGGACCACCAGTTAGTAAATACAGCAGTACAAGCAAGTCTGAGAGTATTGTTACTGGGGTATTGGACAATGTTTCTTACGGTGATATGTTCGGAAGCCAACCTCAAAAAGAAGTAAAGAAGGATGCAGGGGAAGAAGCAGAACCAGCTATTGAAGATAAGCCACAGCCTTCTAACTTCGATCCCCCTTCAAAGTACCCTCCCTCACAATTTGGAGCATCTAACTTTGAACCAGCTACCTCATTCAAACCTCCAGCTCTCCCACGTCCTAGTAATGTGGATGAGAGTTTTGACAATGATTTCGATAGCACCAGGGACAGTAATGCATCGGATCCAGCAAACAGAAAAGACTCATTAATCTTAAACACGGTCAACGCACCAGAATCAATCGAGAAAAGTCCACTTTTTGATCCATACAAAGGTGAAATCAAACCTTCTTTAGGACCCATAGGTCCAACATTCAGTGATTTCCCTATCCCGGGCTCACCAGAGTTGACTACTAGAGCCAATTCTGTGTTTGGTGGAAACGGTTTGTATTCTTCGAGACTATCACAGTCGCAACAGTCGTCCATGTATCAGCAATATGAAGTACAGGATGATACTGTTCGGGACTATGTTCCTGTTCCTGAGGACGAAGAAGAAGATGAAGGGGAAAAAGCAGCTAGAATCGAAAGGAAGAAGAAAGAGGAAGCTGCCAGACAAGCAAGAATTGATTCAGAAAGACAGAAGAGAGAAGCTGAGAGGGCTAAGGCAGGGGACCATGCTGGTACTTGGTTTGACTGGTTTAGAAAAAACAATGGAACAGAGAAGAAGGTTTATAAGGTTCATCTCGGAGAAAAAAACAAGTTGGTTTATGATGAGAAATTGAGAAGATGGATCGACAAAAGTAGGCCGTTGGAGGAACAACTAGCAGCTGCCGCTCCACCACCACCACCGAAGAAAAGGGCTGGACCGCCAGCTCCACCAGCACCATCTGGAGAGGGATCCAAGGCACCAAAACCTTCAGGACAGCCAACTGGACCACCAACTGGACCACCAACTGGACCACCAACTGGACCACCAACTGGACCACCATCAGGACAACTGGCACCAACTGGACCACCGGCTCCTTCTAACCCTTCCACACTTACACCTACACCAAAACCTTCTGGAGGACCACCTACCAAAAACTTGGCTACAGCAGGTTTGGACGATTTATTATCCATTGGTAATGGGTCCGCAGGAAGTGTTGCTGGATCCCGGAAGCCAAAGGCAAGAAGAGGAGGACGTCGTGGCTACGTTAATGTCTTGGAACAAAGCTGAAGTATTAGCAAGTTGGTAGAGTTATAAAAGCGTTGTATTTAATGCATTATCATTATAATTAGTAAAGCATCGTAGAAACCTTAAATTTGAACACTTCGTACAAGTGTTTAAGTGTATTTCACATTTCCAAACCTCAGACACCTCAACATTTTAATACTGTAGCTTTAACAGTTTTAAATTTTCTATAAAGCACCTTCATTCGCAGCTTTCACCCTATACACTTTATAATCTTAATGGAACGTGTTCTATACCTTTTTCGATAGCATATAATACGCTGGCTTCGTAATTTTGCTGCGGAGCACTTTGTCACGAGGAGAATCCTCGTTGATGAAATAACCAAGCTTGAAGTACCACGCCAAGGCCCTATTATCACTAAACACCGTTAGACTTGTTCTTGACAAGTTAAAGTACTGAGAATACTTGACATCAGGATTATTGTACAAAAGTTTCAATTCCTTAGCAGCATTATGGAAACCTTCAATGAGTTTTGATCCGAGGCCTAGGCCTTGGTATTTCTGATCAAGGTGAATCTCATAGAGGTACAATGACTTGGACGAGAATTCATTTACTAGCTTCACAGAGAGAAATCCTGCTAAGTTGCTGTTGTTATCATGGTACGATATATATATGAGCCCCGACTCCACCATCTCCTCAAATTTTTCCTCCTTCCAATCATCTCCATTCTTAGCAATATAAAACTTCCCAAGGTTCTTCTCCACAATTGACAAGAACCCCTCTACCATGTGCTCCTCCATCAAATGCACGGGAGTTATACTTCGAAGAGACACAGAATCAGACAATTTCTCTGGGAAAACGGATTTCAACCTCGAAGCAATAGACTCAGACACTTGTTCTGTCTGGTACTCGTCATCTTCGTCATAATCCAAATCGGATCCTGCCATCTGTCAAAAATGTGTCAAAATCTACAGAAATTTTCACCTGAAAATAAAAAAAAAAGAAAAAAAAAAAAAAAATAGCGACATTTTTTACGCGTAATTAATCGAAAATCGCGAAGATTAGTTGATTTCCTACTACATAGAAAGTTTTGCCATTTACATTGCCGTTAACACAGCTCAAGATCATACAACCGGTGGTAGACCGCTTTAGAGGTTACATAATTGAAGACGGAAATGACGGGAACGTCACAATCATTGAGCTCCCCGGTGCGAGGGGTGGTGGAAGAGCTTCATGAAGTGCAAGAGGGTAGAAGCACCAGATTGTATCACCCCATGTCATCGCCCATACGGAACCGACCAGAGATCAGAAGTCGAACAGGCAAGTCAGCCGGAGCCACTAAACGAGACAAACATGATAAATTACGAATAGCCCGAGAAAGGTTTCGAGAAGAGATGCTTGCCAGCAAACGAGAAAACGTAACCGGATTGCAAAGTCAGCAAGATTATGAAAAGCAATTCAAGGAGCAGTCCAAGCAGTATGATGACGTAGAAATCGACGAACTAGTGAACGAGGAGATGGAGCTACATCAGGAGACGGAACACAACAGAGACCCACCAGTAAGCAATACACCAGCATCGGAGCGACAAAGTAATGGTGGCCCGGAGGAAGAGCAGTACCAGCAGGAGCTTGAGGAATTTCTCAGACTTGACCAATTGGAGATGGAGGAACTACTATCGCATCTCGAAATAGGCTAAATAAATCGCAAGTTAGATGGACGAGAGCGA
>JANIVW010000099.1:0-29711 GCA_030555995.1 Isabelozyma heimii
GCTCTCTAATGGACCATTTCGGTAAGATAAGCAACGTTCCTGCATATGGCGCTGCACTTTCTCTTCTCGGTCAATACCGATGAGGATTTGGCGTGCTGTGACAGGAGAAAGTAGGGGTGATGGGGGAAGAGGGGTAGTTGTGGTGTTTTCCTGGTACTTATAGAAGGTGGGTGTAGGCTCTGGCGGTTTACTGGGAAGGAAGTCTTTGAAAACCAGACAAAAACCACAGCTCACCGGCCAACTCAGGAGATAATTAGGGCTCGCCATTTTTGCGGTCATCGGCGACCTCCAGAGCCGTTTTGGGAAACGGTCAGCTTACACATTTAGGTCTTTTCTTACAAAAATAGGATCTGGAGGTCGTGCAATTACTTACGGAGATCGCTGCTATTCTTATGAACGGGAGTAGTTACAAACGGGAGTATATGCTTTCAAGCGGGAGTAGTTACAAATGGGTGTAGGTTCTTTAAAAATGGGAGTGTGTGGCTGATAGTAGGTGCTATCGTTACAAAATGGGGTATCTGTAGTACAGCGTAGACCCTATGTGCTGAATCCATTCTTGCAGAAACTGGAGAATCTCGAGGTCTCATCGTGCAACAATTTATGGGGGAGATCATACTCAATAATCTCTCCGTGCTCTAACATCAACACTTTGTCACTGTCCATAATAGTTTCAAATCTATGAGCGATGGTCAAGATCGTAGACTGCTTGAATTGGCTCTTGATGGTCTCTCTGATGGTTCTCACGGTTGCAACATCAATGTACGATGTTGCTTCGTCTAGAATCAAGATCTTGGATGGGTTCAATAGTGCTCTTGCCAACGATAATAGCTGATTCTGGCCAACAGAGAGCTGGTTTCCGTATTTTGATACATCAACGTCAAGAAGTGACTGATTTGCTGAGGATAGTAACGGTACAATGTTCTTAATATGATTTTTCATATTCACCAAAGTCAAGGCTCTCCACAACTCCTCGTCGTTGGTTATTTGATTCAATGGGTCAAGAATCTGCCGTATACTACCAATGATAGGTTGGTTCCCTTGCGGAATGATATTCAACCTTCTCCGTAATTCATACAACTGGATCTCTTCAATGTTGATGTCATCAATCTCAATACTTCCTGTAATCCTCTGGATCATCCGGAAAATCGACAACGTTAAGGTAGACTTACCTGACCCTGTTTTTCCAACTATACTGATTCTTTCTCCAGGCTGAACCACGACATTGATGTTTTTCAACACAAGTCCCTCTGATCCTTCATACTTGGCGTTGAATCCCCGGAATCTGATCTTTCCCCTATATGGCCAATTCTGACCGAAAATCAATTTCCTCGTCTCTTCCTTTTCATTCACCTCGGCTTTCAAATGGGAATACTCAACAATTCTTTCAATGGCGGTCATCTCCGCTTCAAGCTCGGTATTCACTGTAACTGTCGAATCTAGGGTACCCGTCAAAGCCAACGAATAAGCAACGATAAGACCCAAATATGGCGGACTCACAGGATTGTTGGTCTCAAGAGAAATAATGGCCATAATTATACTCAAGTAGGTGACCAATGAAGAGACGGACTCAAGTCTAATAGCTAGCCACCGATTTGACGACGATTGAATCAACATTACTCGAGTTAAGTTGTCAATGTTCCTGTGATTCTGGTATACGAATCTGTCCTTCTGGTCATAGCATCGAATCATTTCTAGACCATTAACAGACTCTTCCATGTGAGAGATGATCGGGCTGCTGAGGACCCCAATTAGTCTTTGAAGTTCTCTTGATATTGGCAAGAAGTAAATCCGAATTAAGTTGTAAATGATTGAAAGAATGACAATGGGAACGGCCATCATGGGAATGGTGTAGATAATCATTACCACAGTTGCAACTAAATTCAATGACAAGCTTGTGAAATCCGTCAATTTCAATGGTAGTTTTTTGTCAAGATGACGGATATCGTTAGTAAATCGATTTAAGATTCTTCCATGAGGAGTTAAATCGAAAAAGTTCATGGAGGTGTATAACACCGACTTGAGAAACTTTTCATGAACCTTGTAGACCCCAGGAACAATGCACATGGACCACACTTGATAAGATGCCATCAACTGAACTAAGCATTCAAACATCCCCAACGTAAAGAAGATTTTAAGATTGTCTTTGTTGACATGCTTCGAGTTATCGAGATAAGTGAAGTAAGTCAATGAGTAGTTTCTTAAGGAGTTTAATGTCACCACCATTACTGTTAGAAGGATGTAAATGAAAATGTTCCTTACTCCGCATGCCTTGAACAATTGAACTAGCACTTCTCGTTTGATTTCTCCCATAGACGAGTCTTCGAGAGTCTGGAAAGTTCTTCGGACAAATCCGCTGACTCCACTTTCATTGTCAAAGATATGATCAAAAGAAGCAATACTCTTCCTGGCAGTCATAGTATCTCTGGTTTTTACTTGTTCTAAATCTGCGTTGGTTCTATAAGGAATTAATGTATCGTCAATACATTGAATTAACTCTTCATCATCGTCATCGTAGTCGTAGATGGAATCTTGAATAGAATCTGGAATGCTTTCTTCGTCTGGAATACTCTCATCGTCTGGAATACTCTCATCGTCTGGAATACTTTCATCTTCTGTACTTTCATCCTCTGGAACACTCTCATCCTCTGTAATGGACTCTGACTGTAGCTCATGCTGTGTAGATTCACTCATTTCTACCTGGGATTGTAAAGGAACCTCTGTATTCAATTCCGTCACCAACTCAAACAATTCCGATTGGTTATCGTAGATCAGGCGATTGTCATTGATTTCCCGTATAGCTCCATTCTTCAAGAACACAATTTCGCTGGCTTTTTCTAATATGGAGATGGAACTAGTAGCTAGGATTACAGTTTTACCTGCCAATAGTCCATTTTTGCCTAATATGTTGTTGGCAATTTGCTTCCCGATATTTATATCTACCGCAGCTAAAATATCATCAAATAAATAAATGTCTGATCTGGAGTAAATTGCCCGGGCCAACCCAATTCTTGCTCGTTGACCTCCTGACAATAAAGTTCCTCCTTCACCAACAATGCTCAAATCGTTGTCTGGTAAGGATGCAAAACAGCTGCGAAGTTCGCACGCTTCAATGATTTTCCAGTAGAACCTGACATCATATTTGCAGCCAAATATAATGTTCTCTCTTATGGAAATGTTCTGGATCCACGGATCCTGCGGACAATAAGCAATCGAACCATTTACTCGAACGTAGGATTGGGAAGAATTAGGAACAATCTCTAATTCTCCCAATAATGACCTTAACAAGGTAGTTTTACCACTACCGATTTTTCCTACCAAGCAAATCAACTGGCCCTTCTTGACTTCGAAGTCGCTGATGGTTAGGGCAAAATTTTGGGTGCCTTTAGATGCTTCCCACAAGAAGGAAGAGTCTTTAATTGAAATACAAGTCTCACCTATTTTTAACTTTTCGCTGGGTCTGATGACAGTGTCATGGATTTCGTTCATTTGAAGAAATGCGCCCAATCTGTCAAAAGACCGTTTAGCCTGAATGGAATATACCATTAATCTGGGGATTTCTGCTATTGGGGAGGATAAATTGTTAAGTAATGATAATGTAGGAAACACAATTTCGGGAGTTAATGAGTATTCGTAGATGTAAATGTATGTGGAAAACCCAATGATGATAATGATAAATGGTATGCAAGACCAAAGAAATTTGACAATTGAATGGGTAATTCCAATCTTCCTAATTGATTTTAACTCCTTTTCCGATCTAATCTGGTTGACTTTAGACATCATTGGCATTTCCCATGCGAATAGTTTAATACTTTTCATAGAAGATAATATGTGATTGATGATTGATGTTCTTTCATCACGATAGAGAAGTAAATTATAGAATGTAGGGACCAAGGAGAATTCAATAAACACTGAAAGAATGATAGCCATCAAGGAAGCAATCAAACTTGGCCATATTGCATCCCTGAGTAATGAGTATAATGGAACAATACAAAGCATGAACTGAATAATTGCCTCGATGAAGTTCTGCACATATTCCATACAATTTCTAGCCAAAGCCACATCCATCGAAGCTAGACTAATGATTTGACCGACTGATTTATTGGCCTGAGAGGAAATTCTGACGGTTTTATGATAAAGCATGGATGTTAATGATGACTGTACTACAAATCCTGCTCTTCTCCTGAAGCTGATGGACTGGTTCGATACAATGACGTTTGTGAGCATCACCACGAGCATGAGATTGGCATAAAAGTACACCACAATGAATGGAGGACGATCGGAGTGATGCAAATAGCTAGTAAAGAACTGGATGATTTTTCGAAGAATAATCGGCTGCAAAAGGGACAATATCGTGGTAACAATATTGTAGCAGGTTCCAATACCTAAAGCGTATTTGAATTCATACAAAATGGCCAAAAACACCGACGGACTTTTCTTCGTCTTAACCTGTTTCTTCCACCGATTGTGGATCTGTTTGCATGTGACGTCACAGGTAGACTGTTTAGGGATTTGGGGTAAGTCATTGATGTGGATTCCGTTGAACCAGAAAGTGTGGCTAACGAACTTGTGCATCCAGTTGAAGGTCCAGTGACTTAGGATGTTTCTGATTGTTTTCATGTCCCAGTCGTTGAGATAGTAGTGATCCAAGAGCTCTCTGCTAGGAGTCCAGAATATTGTTTCTAATGTTAGTATCAAGAGAGAGTTCACCAACAATGCTGACTCGATCATTAAGCCAAACTCTGAGGTTGCCAATATCTTAATGGGAGAACAGAGGTCCTGGCTAAAACTAGCAGCCAATAGTAGTAATTGGCCGACCCAGAAGAAGAGCACCGACGAGAGCTGGTGGGGGGTTCTGGTAGGCTCTGCCACATGTAGCGGTAGCAAAAGGAGGGTAATTAGTGCACATAAAGCGATTAACGGTATGGGGTCTGTTAGGTATAAGCCGAAGAAGAGTGTGGCCTGTAGTAGCACCAAACAACAGCGGTATCCGTGAATGATCCCACAACTGGCAATGTGGAAACAGTTCCCGAAGCTCTCCGACAATGCAAGAGAGACTGCTTGTACAACTGCAAAACACGCGATTGCAAGGCAAAACCACTCACCGACGGTTATGACAAAGTCCGGGTTGAGACTGTTCCCCGACGGAGAGTAGAGTGCCGGTGGCAATCTGAAGCTTGTCGGTAGCATTAGAGCGAGGAAATAGGTGCTGTTGTTGTCTGTGAGCTGGACAACACACTGAATAAAAGTTTTAGATCAGATGATTCTTGCACGCTTCGCGCTAATCTGGGGTAATGACAGGGGAAAAGTTAAGCGAAAAAAATACAGCGAAGAAGAATACCAGAATACAGAAAAGAAATAGAATACGGAGAATGTACGAGATGGATCAGTGGTCAGAGAAACATAGGTGACCAAAAGCGAGGTAAAAGTGCACGAAATGGGCAACTCTTAGATCCGATCTGACGCCAGTTTTCTACATTTACGTTCAAATGAACTTGCATTTGTGACAATCTATATTTTAGCTTTCAAGATCTGTTGAATAGAATCAACCACTGTCTCCTTCAATCCAATCAATGGAAAGCCCAAAATGTCTTTGGTAACAGTGTTATCAATGGTAGCACGCTCAGAGTAAACCTTGTCACCACTTCCTGGAGTTCCGACTGGGATTTTACCCTTCAATTGGGGGAAGTTTTCATTCAAGATATCCAAAATGTGTTGAGCGTCAAAAATACCAGCATTGAGAATTAATCTCTGGTTTTTCAAATCATCTCTCTCAAATGCAACCAAATGAGCCTTGGCGACATCTCTGACATCAACATATCCCCCTCTCGTAGCAGGGACTTTATCTTCTGGCTTCAATTTGAGGAAGTTGTTAAGAATTTCTGAAGAAGTGTTCAAACTGTCCTTGACTTCGGAGTCAAAGGCCTGAGGACCAAACACGAAAGTTGGATTGACGTAGTTGATGATAAACTTAACTGGGTTCTCTTTAACGAAGTCCCAAGCAGCCTTTTCGGCGAATTTCTTTGATCCTCTGTAACCATTGACTGGATCTTTTTGAGAATCTTCCCAACTGATTTCATTCCAACTTTGTTCGTTGTTAACGTGTTTTGGATTGGTTTCCTTTTCGGCGGTAGAAACTGCTGCGTATGAGGATGTGATCACCACTTTCTTGGTGTTGATACCATATTTGACAATGGCTTTAAGAGCGTTCTTGGTACCATCGACGGCAGGTACTAACAATTCCTTCTCCACGTTAGTAGCCTTGAAGTGGAATGGAGATGCGGTGTGTAAGAAAATTGTAATCTCAGGATGTTTCTTCAAAGATTCATCGAAAGCACCCTCTTTAGCAATATCTTCGACAATCTCATAGGAAAATTTGGAAGATTGCAAGGATTTGTCCAATGCATCACCTTTAGCCGCAGATCTGACACTTCCAATAACGGTGTAGCCCTTTCCAATTAAAAGCTTAACGATGTGTTGGGCAATAAACCCAGTGGCACCAGAAACAAAAACAGTAGTCATATCAATTAACGATGGATAATCGCTAGTGGGAGGAGAATTGATGGGAATCCACCTCCTTTTATAGACATCTGGGTTTTCCTAATCCAGCGATAGCCGCTTTGACCCAAAAAAGAATCCCCGACATAAAGCCGCCACAATGTTTAATCGCAGACATAAATGTCGCACTTTCTACAGGCAGGTGGGACTGCGCTTACTAATTTATCCGGAGACAAAACCACCCAACATGCAATTTCACCCATAAGACTCATACGAGCCACGGGATTGTAACAGTAATAGCCAATTGGGTGTGTATATCGCTTCTTTGTGGAAGTGGTGGCTTGTGTAAAATAGAGTTCAATGTGGTGCCAGTTCAAGCGTTATGAGACTCTTCGACAGACGTCATAGAAAACTACAAAAGATTACTCAAATTCCCTTTGGATTATATAATTTTCAGATAGACTAATTTAAGTTTCAGACACGACGTTTGCATTTGAGTGTCCATAATAGACACACATGGATGCCAGCAATGTGGCATTTCTTCACTGGTCGACTCCATTGGCTTCTTTTGTCTATTTAGTGAGGTCGCCTTTGTTGATGACAAATCCTTCAATAACTGCCATGGCTGCATACAACCTGTTTTCGGCCTCTTCGAACACCAACGAATTTTCATGGTAGAATACGTCATCAGCCACTTCTTCGGGGTGACGAGGTAAACAATGCATGAATTTCCAATTGTCTGCAGCCTTCGCATCAGATAACATTTTGAGATCGATTTGATAACCGTCGAATTGCTGGAGTTTCTTGACTTTTTCTGCCTCTTGTCCCATAGAAATCCAGGTGTCAGTGACGATAACATTGCTATCTTTCACTGCTTCAAGTGGATCATTGACAATTTCAAACTTCAATGATTTGTTTGCAGCCACGAGTTTTTCTGCCTCAGCAATGATGTAGTCGCTGAAGGTGACAGAAGGAGGAATTGAAATCGACACGGAGATTCCAGATTTCAACGCACTGATTGCAAGATCATTGATCACGTTATTGGAATCACCTACCCACGCTAATTTCAAGCCCTCGGTTTTACCAAAGGCCTCTTTTATGGTTAAAATGTCAGCAACTGCTTGCAACGGGTGGTACATGTCACATAATGCATTTATAATTGGCACTGACAGATCCTTGCATAAGTCCACAATTGTCTGGTGCAGATCCACACGAGCAAAGACGCAAGATGTCATCGAAGAAATCACTTTGGTGGTATCGTACATGGCCTCGTTAACTCCCAATTGAATATCGTCCTTACCAAGGAACATTGGTTGGGCTCCGAAGTATGCGGCAGCTCCTTCGGTGGAAATACGAGTACGGGTGGATCTCTTCGTAAATAACATAGCAACAAGCTTCCCCAAAAGCTTGCTATGGGCTTCCACTGGAGTGGGGTTGCCAGATCTGACTTGCTTCTTGAAGTTGGCAGCTTTGCTCACCAAAGAGGCCAATTCGTCGTTGCTGAGTTGGATGGTGTTAACGAAGTGACGTGGTGATGGTTTGGTCATAGTAGTGCTGAAGAATCTCTTGAACATAATGGGCTCTGGTTGTAAAAGAACTAGAGATGAAAATTTTGGAAACTCTGACTCATCTTAATCGAGTAATTTTTTTCTGCGTTAGCGCGGTGTCCAATCGGCACGACCCTAATAAACACCCGTACATTTTCATCTTTTAGTTGTTAAGTCTTTGAAGTAGTTGTTGCTTTGACGTTTCGATATCCTGTAGTTTTTGGTTAACTTCGGCAAGCTCATTCTCAGTCTCGGCAACCGTAAGTTTGAGCGAGTCAATGGACAGGAGAAGATGGGTGATCATTTCGGGAACACTTCTAATAGTTAATAGAGGTACTTTCTCGGAGCCAATTTCGCTGGCTTCACTTTCACTGGTGATCTCAAGGTCATAGATGTCTTCATAGACGACAAATGGCTGATTTTGGGTTTCATCAAGGTCGTCAATGTCCATACCTTGGTCGTCCTCCAGGTCATTGCTCTTGACAACATTATTTTCTTCATTATAATCGTCTCCATACTCACTCTCTAGCGTAATTGTTGGCTCCTGGTCTCTGAAAAATCGTTCCTCAACCTTAGGAATTATATTTGAGGTCGCTTCTCTATTAATAAGTGGTTTGAACTGCTCAAAAGTCGTAAAAGCAGTGTTCTTGGTACTTGTCTCAGGAATGTTGTCTAAATCAACCACAATTGGAATATTTTCAGGATTTTCATCATCCTTGACCTCTTCTAGTACTTTTTCTCCGACTTTTTCACTCTGTTCGCTCTGGAGTGCCTCGTATTTCTTCAATTTCGCTAGTCTATCATGTTTCTGCTCAATAGTAAATTTCTGAAACTTCGACATCATCCTCAAGCCCCCTGATTGTTTGATCTTATTGAAATCATCCTCATTGTCTGTTTTGTCTTCATTTTTCTTCTTATCTGATGGGTCTGTCTCAGCTTCATCCTCCTCGTCAAATGTCCTTTTGACCCTTCTACTGGAGCTTTTCACCGTTTTCTTCTTGAAAGTAGGCGCCGGCACCTTCCTTAAAGTTGGTGAGTCAAAGATGTCGTCGTCATCACCACCAAAGTCTAGCGATATCGTGGGTTTCGACATTCCTGTTCATTGCTAGTGAGACAACTGGAGATGTTTTTCAAAACACTCACAAAAAAAAGCTCATCTCAAAATCAAGTTAAATCAAAATCGAAATTGAATTTCGAGTCGAAAACCACACCGAACTTACACATACAACCAAAACAAGATGGCAGACGATGCCGAGATTGAGAAGAGGGCCGAGCTCCTCCACTCTAGAATGCTTGACGGCCCCTCTTCGAAGCTCTATGACCAGGAGGACCTTCTGAAACTAATGAACATCAGCGATACCAACCAACTATTGATTCTTGCCCAGGTTTTAACAGATAAAAAGCTCCTAAAGCTAGTTAAAGTTGGCGACAACTTAAAATTTCTGCCGGTGTCGCTCAGTGAGGCCAAAAAGATCACCTCTATGAGCGACGATGAGGCCATGATTTACTCCTACATTGAAGCTTCTGGAAGAGAAGGTATTTGGACCAAAACCATCAAGGCCAGAACCAATTTGCACCAACATATTGTAGTCAGATGTTTGAAATCATTGGAAGGTCAACGATACATCAAATCTATAAAATCAGTGAAGCATCCTACCCGTAAGATTTACATGTTGTATAATCTTCAACCCTCCATTGATGTCACAGGAGGTCCATGGTTTACCGATTCCGAACTTGATACCGAATTTATAGATTCGCTATTGACGGTGATTTGGAGATTTGTAGCATCGAAAACTCACCCTACTGCTTTTCAAGCACCTTCCTCAAATACAAATATTGTCCAAAGCTCATTTCCTTATAACTATACAGGCTTCACTAATATCGAATCAATAATGGAGTTTATCACAGCCAACCGAATCACCAACATTGATCTCGCCATCAACGACGTGCGATCCTTGTGTGATGTCTTGGTATATGATGATAAATTGGAAGTGGTCAATGATACGGTTGATGTATATAAGGTTACCTGGCAAAGTGTGTTGGAAGCAGGATATGGTCGAGCATTTGAAGAGCCAGATAATCAGGTATTGTTAAGTGAAAAACTCCTAGCTTCACTAAAGGATAAACTGTATAATGTTTTTGAGCATTACTCGATTATCAATGCAGAGGTGCCGGAGACTGATTTGAGCTACTTTGATGCCTGGACCCAGGATTAGTACATTATGGGCATCAGGATAGTGTAATACTATACACTGGAAGCAAGGAAACCTAGAACGCATTTGCTACAACCGTAATAGTGCTGAAACCGCTTTCGTAGGAACTGAGATGCTTTCAATACGAACTGGGAAATGAAAAAGGTGAAATTGTATATAATTTGAATAGCTTTACAGTAGGGTTCTCCAGAAAGAATAATCTAATCTCTGGTCAAAGCCAGAAATATAATTACTCCATAATAAATGACTCTTAAGAAACGAAGGAATGTATTCTTGCTTCATCGCACATACCTGAAAGCGATAAAGATTTTGCGGTCGATTCGCATTGATTTTTTGCACAACATGATGATGTCAGAAGATGATTTTTCACCACAGAAGATTTTTACCGCTTGCTATTCTCTTCTCTCTGTAAGCACCTTCTTATATTCCAATGACGACTTCTGTCCGTGTCTGACACTTTCATTAATGTCAGGCGACTTCTGTCAATGTCAGACGACTTCTGTCAATGTCAGACGAAATCTCTACGTCCAGCGATTTCTGGTTATGATGAAGTTGCAAAGGAGGGAAAATGATAAGCTCGTTTGAGCAGGCTGCAATCCGCCGTCTACAGTTATCTAGCTACTTTCATGTAAATATATCCCTCCGATCCGTCTCCAACACCCAATCAAATACCTTTGAAGAGAATGCAACCAATGATCTCATAATGTTTTTGAACTTTCAGAACGGCTTAGTATGATCAACTTGTGAAACTACAACCCATAGCAGCTACTCTATAAGAGCATGTCCTTCGGAAAGTCAACATATTTAACCTTCATAACCGTGGTACAGAACGGAATTCAGCTCACAAACTAATTAATACATAGAGGATTGTAATTTTTTCTTTCGAACCAATTGTTTTCTTTCACAGTTCAATCAATGCTTGCTTAACTGTCTTCTTAGTCTTGCCGAATGTCTGCGAAAGTTACTGCGAATTTGACAGTAATGAATCAAAATGGCTGAAAAAATATAAATTTTGCGTTTGGGTGATTTTTTTCTTCGCTTGAAACCTCTTATCTCTCCTTTCACTATCGTCATGTCGTCACCGGTTTTATCGTACAAGAAATCATCTAGCGGTCGAGGCGGGCCCAATTCTAACTCTCAGGCCACATCATCCCCCCTCTCCAAATCCAGTTCTCCCCGAATAAACTCTCCACGAATCGAGTCTTCCGGTGCCCATGCTGGAAGAAAAGTACTGTCAAGAAGGAAAGCACTTCAGGATTTTTACAACATCCAACAACAACAACAAGAAGAGCAACAAGGAGAGCAAGGAAAAGATGAGGACTCTAAGTCCAAGGAGGAGGAACCGGTGTCCGATTCCAAAGTCGATTTTTCAGACCCTCAACAATTAAACCAGTTTATCAAGAGAAGCTCATTAAAAGATATCCTCAAGCTTCGAAACTCCATAACCAATGACCTCAATTCGCAGGATCTGGCCCGTAAATCAATCATCTATGACAATTACTATGAACTCATCAAATTAAACCATGTGTTGGGCGATTTGACCAAGGCCAAAACCGTGGCAGAACCCGATTCGGCGTCGCAAGCATTGGAGAGTTTGAAGATATACACCCAAAATGAGCAAGCTGCGAAAGAGACCATATCAGATGATTATATTGAAGACATTTTCACTGATTTGATATCGTTTGTAGATGAAGAAACCAGCCAGTACAATAAATCGTTCAAGGAGGTTGTTGAAGATTTCCAACTGGACTCGGTAGACACCGATTCCGTAAGCAGCATTAAGCCAATTGTGGAAAAACCACCTAAGTTTCCTTCTAGCGTGGATAAAACTCAATTGGTGAAGGAAATCAATGTGCTTTTGGCAAACGACAGTATAAAGAGAGATCCTGAATTGAACAAGAGCTATTTGGATCATATACAGACGATTCTTAAAGGATTAGATCATCAGAAGGATGAATTGCTTATACTCCAATTGAACGATCTAAAAAGAAGGTTCCTCTAGAATATAGGCATATTACACCTGGATTTGTACTAAGTCTTGAGCAATCAATATGAGGACAACTCCTAAGGGATATATCACCTCTACAGATTATTCCAGTTACTTGAATCTATCAAATACTCTCATTTATCAATAAGTGTCTATATAATATCGTCAACCTTATGGTTTTTGAACTTTCTCCCAGATCTATCCACCGGTCTGATTTCGAACCTGGACCCCACAATAGTGAAGCCAATGCATTCGTCTTTTTCGCCCGGAAGCATCACATCGAATGCAAACAAACTACCTTTTTTCGCTATTATCTTGAACCCCCCAACCTGTTCACTAGGAGAAAAGGTGTTCGCATCTTCGTTCCACTCCTTGGAATCTTCGTTGCGAGGCACACAAAGTATGAAAGAGTGTTGAGTATCCCAGGCGACGACTCCACGAGTGCCCACTACGTTTTGATTCTTGGAGCTCACCACCGTTAATAAACATCCATTGAAGTCTGCTGTAGATAGTCTCTGTAGGATTGTGGCGGACGACGGCACATTACCGTTGGGAAAGAGCAAGTCTTGCATGTAGCTCTGCCAAAGAGTGTTTAAGGCAGTGAAATCCTCGAATTTGGGGATTTTGTAGTGGTCTAGCATTTTAACTACCGGGAATGACTTCTTCTCTTTAATGGCTTTCTGACGATTATAGGCCTGGATTCTCTTCACCAACTTCTTCTGATTGGCCAACGTTGTTTTTATGTACACTCTCAACCTTCTTCTGGTGGCCTGCTTTGCCTCGGCTGTCATTTTGCCGTTGTTTCCACTCACTGCCGGGGCAGTTAACTGTGGTTTGACTTCGGTAGTTTGACCTCCTGTGGGGACAAGAAGGAGGAAGTATTTCTGTTCGCCTTTAAGCGAGTATCTCGAGAACAAGAGCTGCTCGATGTTGGATTCGGATGAGTAGCTGCGGCTCAAGAGCTGCTTCTCCAACGCATTGTCTCTGTCCATGGTGTGAGATGAGAGAGGAGGATGTAGTTTGCAGATGAGCGAAGATATGAAAACAGATCCGAACCTCTGGTTTTGAGCGCATCGCAGAAGACTTAATAATCGAAATCAACTTATAACCCAAGCACCCATGCACCAGATGCTATCGAGACGGCTAGTCAGACACGCGCCTGTACTGCTCCGGCGATGGTTAGGAAACATCAATTTGCCGTTCCAGGACGACTTGACTGCTGCCGATGCCGACGATTTCAACCTCCAGGACTTTCAACACTATAAAGAGTCGCCTGATGTGCTCCAAAAACAGCAGGAGCTCTTCGGAGAGCCCACCACCAGCAAGGAGGCGGTGACGAAGGTTCTGCTCGAAGAAGTGGCCCAGTTACGGGAACCGGTAATCGTAGTCTCGAAACTCTCCAGCCCGTACAAGAACTTGGCCATAGAAGACTATTTATTCAGTCGCATGCCGTTGCCCGAAGACCCTCTGGCCAACTACAACCGGTTGATGTTCTACACTAACACACCGTGCGTAGTTATAGGCAAGAACCAGAACCCATGGAGGGAGGTGAACCTTCCGTTGTTGAATAACCTCCAGATTCCGTTAATAAGGCGTCGTTCCGGCGGGGGCACTGTAGTCCATGATACTGGCAATGTGAATTTTTCATTTATGACGACCAAGGACAAATTTGACCGCTTCACATTCGCCAATCTCATCAAAAAAGCCGTCAATAATCTCGGTGCAAAGTACGAGATCACGGTGAACGACAGAGGGGACATTACCACTGTGGAGCAGCCCGACGGAGTCTCCTACAAAATCAGTGGGTCTGCGTACAAATTGGCCAAGGGGAGGTCGTACCATCATGGCACGATGTTGCTTAATCTGCGGCTTGACATCTTGGGCAAATTGCTTCTGCGAGATGAGGTCAAAGTTGGAGTGGTAGACGCTATGTCGTCAGTGAGTTCGGTGAAGTCAAGGGTGATCAACCTCAAGCTTGGTAATGAGGAGTTTGTGAGGATTGTGAGCGAAGAGTTCAATAGGGTGTACGGTACTGGTGTGGGGGTGAAAGACACTGCAGACACTACGGACACTGTATCAGAAGACGATTTCGATACGATAGAACTTTTTGGTCTCAGTGACTTTGTTGCAGCCCCCCAGACTCGAACTTTGGTGATTGACGAAGATGCACAATTGCCAGATGTGGTCCTCAAGACAGAAAAGGAACTCCGTGAGTGGGAATGGAGGTTCGGTGCAACGCCGAAGTTTACCCATCAGTTCACTAACGAGAAGCTTGGTTTCACCATCAAGTTCTTCGTGGACAAGAAGGCGATGGTCAAGAAGATGGAGCTTGAATTTAGCGATGGGCCTAAGTTGATTTCGCAGCAAAAAATCGTTGAAAGCTTTGAGTTTCTTGATCTAATGATGAAGGAAGGAATCAAGTACCAAGGGTGCACGATTGCTGGGTTCATCACCAACGACATGATCAGCGACTGGCTCGGCAATGCCATCGACGGCACCAGTTAAACGATTTGTATAGACATAGGGGTATATATTGACAGAATACTACATATTTGAATTGAGCTGTCTTGTGAATTCTGTGTGTAACCGTCTTTGATTGTGTCTGACCTCATCTCTCTGGGTCTGTATCTGCATCTGAGTACCTGGTATCTGTCTGGTGAGCTTCTACTGAATATGCATTTAATCGAACTTTATTAAATTGGTGACCGAACTGTTAGTCGAACTTTCTATTAAAAATGTATATATTTCAATTCAGACTAACTTGACAGAAGCTTGAGACCATGTCCCCCCTTGTAGTTGGCTGGTTCAGGTGATTTCCATCCCTTCAACAACTCTTCTTCCTCTGTAAGTTTATATACATCAATGGCCAACGGACGACAGCAGTCAACCATCTTCGATCCCTCTAAATTATCACTGTCTTCTCCCCAGCCCCATTGGGATAAATCACCACCAGGACAAGCGGAAATGGCCACCAAGAGGTCCTGTTCTGCGAACAATTCGAAATAATCATCTTTCGAAGCAGGACAGGCTTCCATGAAGTATTGATCGTGCTCATTCAATCCTGTCACCTGGAATACGTTCAAAACATCATGGACATCAAACTCCGTCAATCCGTACGGAATAATCGCACGGTACAAGTTAGAATGACAATGGAAGTCGTTGTCCTCTCCACTCAACAATTTATCTACATAAGGATCACAACGAGTTCCCAAAGTATCATGAACCCGTCCACCCCATTCGTCGTGTCTGGCTGATAACGTGTCGGCGGTAATGGTGACCAAGGGCCTCAAATAAGGCAAGTTGGACCATAATCGGTCGAAGGTGGAAACATGGGCAGAATGCAATTGTCTGGTTCTGGCAGCCCAAAATCGCTCTCTGGGGTTATCAGCATTCCAGATGTTCAAATCGCAGACCTGGGGCCCTTCAGGGGTTCTGATTCGGAAAATGCTCTTTGCCGGGATCTTCACCGCAATCCCGCTTCGTGGAGGACATAAATGGGACGAAACCTTCGTCTTATCTGCCTTGGCTAACTTGGTGTAAAACTGCGGATCAGCATAGATTGGAGACCCAGGACTGGGATAGTATGCGGCCTGGGGCTTGGGCAAGTTGTAAGTTGTTTTCTCTGGCGTCTGAGACGACACTGCGAGGGGAGGAGCCATAGTGTTGGTGTGGTGGGCAGGATTGTAGGGTAGAAAGTTGGGGAGTTGGTTTATATATTTCGATCCATATTAGATCCATCGGCATTTTGGGGGAATCCGCCGAACGTTGCCTAATCGGGACAGATCCCGTCGCTTGGTCCCATTTTTGCTACCCGCCCCCATCGAAGCCGTGCACCGGGGGCTCCAATGGCCGTTCACTGGACTGCTCCTTGAAACCTGCTGCAGAGAATGGCGGTGGGGGCTCTGTTCAAACCAGTAGATGGGGGTTCTAAATTAGTGGTGAATGGGCTTTTAACCAGATGTACGGGCCTTTTGGGATGTACCGGTGTTTTCTCTAAGTGTCAGAAGATCATAACTGCATTATGCACGGCCTTGTTTCAATCCGAGGTACGGAGTCTTATTTGGCGGCATGTCATGTGCCAATTTGTAAATATATTCACAACCGTTCCTCAACCGGTTTGTTATTCCCTGTTCGGATTAGTATCGGAATGTTGGTACGATCCGGTGCCATTAAGGTTAGTTCTCTCTCTTTCCCTGTCTCGGAAGAGTTATTCTCGGAATACACTATTTCTCCAGGTTTCGGAACCGCCAAAAAGAAAATAGACTTTCGTGATCGATTCGACGAATACCCACCCCCGTCCTGCCACTTTGTCCACCGGCTGTCAGAAGCCAATTCCGTCTACAATTCCTCCTTGTGTCTGATTCACGAAATTTTTCACCCTAAATTTATTTTTTTATTGTCTTTTTTTTTTTTTTTTTTAGTTTTTCGCTCCATTTCCAGGCAATATCCGGGGAACCCTGCTAAAAAAAGGTGGGGTACACCCTTGAATAACCGTAGAAAGCTATATATAACATCAAATGACCGCTCATTTTTCTGGTGAAAAACTCACAACTTTCTCTCCTCATCGTTTCCAACTTTAGCCATGCTTTCCCGGTCTTCACAAGTACTCAAGACCGTTGGTCGTCGTTCATTCTCATCCTGCCAAACCAACCTCACAAGCTACGGTTTCATTGGGTTAGGTCAAATGGGTCAACATATGGGTAGACAGATTTATAGTCAATTGGGAAAAGGCGATAAACTTTATGTTTACGATACTGTTCCAGCAGCCACAGAAGCCTTTGTTAAAACCGTAACTGAAATCACCCCCGAACATAAAGATCAGCTTGTCGCTCTCGACAAGGTCAGTGACTTTGCAACTAAAACCGATGTCCAATTGGATTACATCGTAACTATGGTCCCAGAAGGTAAACACGTTAAAGGTGTTGTAGAGGAATTGGTTAAAGCCTACCAGAATTGTGCTAAAGATATCTCCAATGTTAACACCACCATCTTAGACTCCTCCACCATTGATATCCCAACCTCGGTTGAAGTGCAGAAATTCGTCAAAGAGCAAATTCCTCATTTTGACTTCATTGATACCCCTGTGTCTGGTGGTGTTGCTGGGGCCAGAAAGGGTACTTTATCATTCATGTTATCTAGAGCCACTCACGACGAGATTAACCCCAGCTTAGTCGACTTGTTGCAAAAAATGGGTTCTAACATTTTCCCATGCGGTGCTAACCATGGTGCTGGATTGGCTGCCAAATTATCCAACAATTACTTGTTAGCCGTCACCAACTTGGCTGTGGCCGACTCTTTCCAATTGGCTAAAGCCTTTGACTTAAATTTGGTCAACTATGCTAAGTTAGTTAGCGTTTCCACCGGTAAATCTTGGGCCTCGGTTGATAACTGTCCAATCAAAGGTGTTTACCCTAAAGAGAGTGCATTACCTGCTGATTCTGACTTTGCTGGTGGTTTCATCAGTAAATTGACCAGAAAAGATTTGGTTTTGGCTACCAAGTCTGCTGAATCTCGTAACAGATTCTTGTTCTTGGGTGATGTAAGTAAGAAATGGTATGATGCTGCTTGTGAACGTGAAGACCTTGCCAATCGTGATTTAGGTGTCTTTTTCGAATGGTTGGGTGAATTGGAACAGAAGAATGGTGAACTTATTGACACCAAGAGCAACAAGAAAGTTAACATCTAAAACCATTGATGATTCATATCTGATGCTAGGTAATGCCCAAAAAGTAACAAAAGGTTAGTAAGGTTTTAAAAATAGAATACACGCTTATTACTATATTAGCTTACAAGGGACGTAAACGGTGACCTCGAAGAAGGCCACATCTTCGTGGGGGCTTTGTAGTCATTTACATAATGTCTTCTTAATGATAGTGTACGTTATACCTATACATACTTAATCTATTACATACCCGTACTTGAATCCTGGTATAGAGTCTCTTGCTGGTGGTATATGGCTTTCGTGAGACTTACGAACTCCGCCTGATTCTTCCACCGTAACGTCACTTTCAACAGAAGATGAACTTCGATCTGAATGCTCTGAGCCGTCAGCCGAGGGTTGACATTTCGAAGCAGGTCGTTGATCATCCTCTTCTTTCTTTTCACTCTCTGTCTTTTCACTCTCGTCTTTTTTTTTCTCTTCGTCTTCTTTCTTTCCATTCTCTTTCGCCTTTTGAGTTTCTTTCTCCGCTTCAATGTTATAAGTATCTACTTGATAGTGTTTTTTGATTCTAGGGTTTCTCAACTGTAACAAATTCCCACTAAACTTATTGGGTTTTTCGCTCAAATCACCATCTACCATATCGTAAATTCTCGTAGGAAATCCCTGAAGATTACTTGGCCTTCTGTCGACTTCGTGCGAGTCCCTGCCTGTGGTACTATTACTTCGACTAGTCTTATCCACAAAGGCTTCACCTAATGATGCAGTGGACGAGTTTAACAATGGAAGTGTTTGTTCAACTGGCATTTCATCATAGGCTTCGGATCCAAGAGAGAACATTGATGACCTACGTGATTGGGAGGTCACTGATTGTCTTCTTGGGGATGGCAAGTGACGAGGTTGTTGCATGGGAGATGGTGGTTGAATAGGAGCACTTGACGAATCTACAATGTCTTCTTCATCAAATGATTGCCTTTGAGGAGATTTTGATGCATTTCTCTCGATATCTTTCGGTTTCGGACTGGCCATTTGATTCAACTGTTGACTCAATAAATCTTTTATGGGGGTTTCTTGGAATGGAGTTGGAGGTGTTACTATGATGTTCTTATTAATTTCAAGACTTGGAATGCTCCCCAAAGTACTCTCGAGCTTTAACGTTGGTGTTGGTCCATCATCTATTCGCAATGGTGAAAGGCTGAGTGCTGGATCTCTTACTTCATAGGCAGGTGGTAGTGCTTCTGTTTTACCATCAGTACTGCCTTCAATGAACGGAGGTGGATCCAATGGTGGACTAGAAAGCAGAGCCTGTAATAATGGAGAATGAAATGTGTCGGGATGAGGAAGTGCTTGAGGAGAGTTCAAAGGAGTATTTTCTTGATTTGGCTCCGGTTCGTATAAATTGGCTCCTAAATGCATATCGGCATCTCTTTCAATTGGATCATCATTATTGGAAGTGCTGTTAAGATGATGAAATTGATGTGGAGATTGCGATCTGCTGCTAGCCCTGCTGCCGGCTGCACTCATTACCTGACCAAATGAACTTCCCATTCCACCCATAACTTGCCCAAATGAACTGCCGGTTGTCTGGCTTCCGCCTAAGACACCTCCAATCAGAGAGCACTCTATAGGAGTGACACCCGGAGAGAGTGGAGGAGAAGAAGGAGTATATTCGGGTAAGAACTGCTCTATTTGGTTGTCGTAAGCTGGCAACAATGTATTTCCACGAGCTGCTAAAGGCGATAGAACGTGGATTGGAGAGTCAATGGAAATTTCATAATGTTTTCTCTTTTCTGGGTTATCAGGGTTCAATTTTGAAATACGAAGACATATTTTTATCCAATGATGAGCTTGAATGTTCTCAAAGGAAGTGTCAGGATGAAGCTGTAGCCCCATTTTCTCGTCTAGAACTTTAGGGACGTAGAGTTGGAATTCTAATTCTCTAGGCAACACTTCCTCATCTTCCGCTTCAGCTGGATTTTCAGTTAATCCTCCAGACTTTGATAATAATGATTTACCTTTACATGCTTTGTGCTCCAACAATAGAAACTTTTTGGATGGCTCCATTCGATGAACCTTTTTATTCTGACAGTAATATTCCAAATTCTCCGTCAAGTAAACTCTTATTCTATGAAGAGCCACTTTGCCCCAAAGAGGGACAAATCGTAATGCCAAGGGTAGATACGAATTCAACACTATGGATTTACCTCCGACGACAATGTCGTATCTTAATTGATCTTCCCAATCTCTGGTGATGACAATTGGCTCGTTTTCCTCCGAGTTCAATTCACTGGGGGTTCTCACGACGTCAATGGGCAATCTTGCGGTTAAATTCAGCTTGAAGGCTCCTACTCTTATGATTTCTGCTTCGAGATGGTACTGCACTGACCCGAAGGTGACGTTGGTGCTTTCAGGCACCGAGGGATGGAGAGCATGCTCGAAATCGTAGATGTAGTCACCTACAGGGAAATGGCCTGGCTTGGAAGTGTCTATGTCGGGAGCACTCATCGATGTGGTGATATCCATGTGTTCATTGGCGGGAGAAGCGCTTCTTCTGATGAAGGAAGCTGAAGGGGATAAATTTCGGGAGAAGAAGTTATTTCCAAGGCCACCGCCGAGGTGATTTAGACTGATGTTGCTTGGCTGAGAGACTCCCATGGGGGACTGGGTTCTGCTCTTTGTTTCGGTTAAACTGAGATGGGTGATCTCCTGGTCGTGTTTGCCGGGGGCCGGGACGAAGATATCAGCACCTCCGTTGGCAGAGGCATTTTCCATTTGGTAGAAAGGCCAGGTATGCGACACGACGTCGCTGACATCGATGTATACGTTCTTCTTGGGAGGAATACCCTCTGGCCAGTCTGTTCTCAACTGGCCTTTGAACGAGAGGGTGATGGACTTTATTTTGGTTGGTTTGAGCACCCGAAGATAGAGACATCCACGTAATAGAGCTGGAGGACGCTCGGCGTAGTCACGGGCATCGAAGCCTTGGACGTACAAGTGCTTTTCGGCCGGGATCACGTACACCTGGAGGGAGGAAGTCTGGGTGAGAGGCTCGTCGGGGAGCTGGGGGATGAGCTGTTCGTCGGCCACCAAGCTGTCGATACCGGCGCTGGGCCCGATAGTCAACTGCAGCGCCGGGAAAAGCGGCGAGTTGGGTGCTTGCATGATGAAGGGGGTATGAACAAGGGATTTGGCGATGCTTTTTACTAGAAAATATGTGAGAGATTTGAGCTATTTATATGATTTCTGATATGGAATTAGGCGTCGGCTATTGCTATGTGGGGGATGACTGGAGGTGGAATAGTTCTCTTTTTTTTTCACTTATTGTCCGATTTCTGGTTTGTGTGTCTCTCTTCCTGGTCTGCTTTCTTGTACACTAGAGTACTATGCTATCATTGAAGAGATCGATGCAACAGGAAGAAAGTAGAGAAAAAGAAGATTATCCGATCAACCCCAAAATCTCCTTTTTTCGTCTGCTGCTGATAGCAGATCGCACTAAAAAAAGAGTGAAAATTCCCTGATATCGCAATTGTCGATGCCCGGCGATGACCAAAAAGATCAAAAAGAACCCCATTCCGTGGAAGTAGGTCGGTTACAGGCCTCAGAAAAGCCAGAGTACGGCCAGCGCAGGCCCACGACGGAGCTACGGCAACAGTATTGGCCCAAATGCCCATAGTTAACGATGGTTGCGTTGTGTTGCGTTACTGCGTGGGGGAGTGGCTGCTTTCCTAATTGGGAGCATCGCACCGTTGAAAGATGCTCATTTTTTCTTTTTCTCTCCAACTGCCAAAAGTCAGCCAATAATGCTAAGGTTTGGGATACGAAGGGCCGTCGGTGGATGTAGCGTGGGAGGAAGGAGTGAGGGCGGATGTCGATGGAGCTCGAGCCTCAATAGAAATCCTCGGGAGATTGGCTGTGTTCCCACGAAGTACGGCTGGTTCATTGTGCCGAAAAAGGCCCATATACCTCGATGGACGTCATCACAATTGGAGAAGACCATAGACGAGAAGTGTGCAGACTGGGACGATCTCTCTATAGATAAGTTGCAGCTGGTGGTAGACATGTGGTCGTTACAATTACAGACAAAAGACATTCCTAAGCCTGAACGAGTGACTGGCTCTCAGCGCCGCCAAATAGAGGCCGATGCCTTATATCAGCTCCAGCTCCGTGAGGACATGTATGAAGCCACTACTGCTTCCACGACCGAGGTTCCTTCCAAAACGAAAAGCGTAGCTAGAAAAAAGTCTACAACGATAAACTACCGTCATGCTTGGAACTACTTCTTTAGTCTAATGTTCCACAAGTACAAGAAAGAAGGAGCTACGAAGAAAGAGCTCACCGACACCGTGAAAAATGCCTGGAACGAGCTTAATGCCGAGGACAAGGAACGGTATCGTAAGGATTACGAAAATTTGATTGCCTCGGGCCATGATATCTACAGAAGTAAAATAGTCACCATCGAAGAAAAACTTGCATTAACCAGAAAGGGGAAGAAAAAGAAGGAGTCAGGCGAGAGCATATAGGGGAGTCGTATAGAGTCGACAGTGGGAGGGATCAAAGTAGAAGGGAAGACGGCAGGACAATCTGATTATTCGTCTGAGAATCTTGTATATAGCACAGCACAGAACAAGACATTCATCTGATTCGATAGAAGTATTTAATCTTGCCAATCGTCATGTATAGTATGTAAATATCCCACAAATTTACTGTGTTTGCTGACTTTCCTCTCAGCTGTTCTAGCTCACAATTGCTGGGGCATCGTCGTCATTTTCGTCGTAGTCACTCAAATTGTACACCTCAAACTCCCCGTCGTTCTCTCGTTCCTTTAACGCATTCAAGTCGATTCCGAATCGTGACTTGTGAATAATTTTTACATTTATCCATTTTTCAATAATCAATCCTCCCAATTTCATTCTTCCACAACAATCTCCATTGTTCCAAGAACTCTCCAGAAACACTGTCTGCGAAAACCCCTCCATGACTTTGACATAACTCTGAAGGTCTATGGAATTGAACGAATCCAATGACAAGTACTCGGGAGGTAGTAAATTGAGCTGGTTTTCGAAAATCTTCAAAAAATTAAGTGCAAACGTCTGGTTGCGTTTGATAAACCCATCACAGCTCTGGAGTAGTTTCAAGAGGTTCAACCACTGCAATCCAGAGCAAAAGCTTCCAAGAATGACAAAGTTGAGGAAGGCTAGTTGTAGCTCTCCGAACAAGAGCTCATGGTCGTGGCCAAAGAGCTCCTCAAGATACCATGACTTATCGAGATACTCTTGGGTGATTGTTTCTACTTTCTGCCCTTTCTGATTTCTATTCTTCTTGAACTCGATTATGGTATATTTCAATTCATCATTACTTTGGTCCTTGATCTTGATGTTGGGGTCTTTCTTGAGTAAAGTGTCTGCTAGTATTAAATTTTCTTCTTTCGACGGCATCATCGTATTTATCTCCTCAACATATATCTCATTACTGCCTTTGTACGGTAGAAACTCCATAAGGATTTCGAAATCAATGTAATTTGCCAAATTCCCAAACCAGTTGTTGCCGTTTTCAGGATATTCAATCAACTGCGAGTAATATACACCAAGTTGATCAGCTGCTTTACTGTGATTTAGCTGTTCCTGCTTGTCACTGTCTTCCCTTGGATTGCTCATAATCAACTTCTCTTCATCCTGATCCCATCGAACAACAAACAAGTCACCTTCAATGCAGTCGAACCAAAATCCATACCGAAGACTCAGGCCCTCTGTTGGTACTGAGTAGTGAAATAGATGGATTCCAGATGGTATTAACTTGATTCCTCGAAGTAGCTGGCTCACCAGAAAGAACTGGGAGTCGATACCCATCAACCATTCGGTAGCCTTGGGCGGTATTCCCTCAAGAACAAGGGTACTGAGTGGAGGTCTTGACATGGATAGATAAAAGAAGTGATTGTCGCATGAAATTTTTGGATAATGTCGCATAAATTTAGGTGCAAAAAAACAATCTATAACAAAAAATCTAACAAGGCTGATACAAAAGACACTTGGGAATTGATTCCCTGATAAGTGAAAAAAGATCTTGATAAGGCAAGACATTTGGTGAAGTACGAACTACACTTCACAAGTTGTGCCTCTATAATCTTGGTTGAACTTAAATATATTGTCTTTTTCTGTGTGGGTCTATGTAATCAATTCTATGCTGTACCGCTCTCTTCTGAGATCCACCAATTGGTCTGTCTCCATCAAGTCATCAATATCAAATTCGTCAGCCACTCTGTTTTGCACCTCCGAATATCCTTGAAGCGAACTAAATCTCGAGCTTATCAACCGCGAGAGTATAAATCTATCAACAAATCCACTCATCAAGAGATTTTTTTTTGCGTCACTGTTCATGACAATTAAGTAATTGAGACCCAATTTTTCGAATATTTCTAGCACCAAAACCAACGGAGTGTAATTATTTATCATGATGAACGGTTGTTCTGCTTTTATGGTGACTCTGGTGAAATCAGAAGGTAATGTGGCCTCATATTGGCTTTGCTGAGCCACGACCAATTCTGGAGGTTGTTCTAATTGGAATCCAATCGGAGAATGTTGATTTTCAATTCCTAGTAGCTTAGAATAAAGCTCTTGTTTCGTCACATACCCCAAACTAATTGGGTTTTGCTTATTACTGATTAACGGGTACCCTTCGTGATTATCGTCTGCCATATAGCTTAAAATATTGTATGCTGTATGTGTTTCTTCTTCGCAGAATAGTGCAAAACACCGAGTGTCTTCGATGGTGACCATCGCTTTTTCCACCAGAACATTGGGTAATTGCGACTTGACGGAGGAGGTAAGGTTGGTGAAATCACATAACCCGTCACCTTTTCCACGGTTAACGTCACTATTCTTGGTAGCCGAATACATGTTACTATAGTCTTCGCCCAAGTTGAAGTTGGTTTTGAGCCAGGAATCATAAATGTTCTCGTTACAGAGCTTGTCATTAACAAACTTCAGGGCAATGGCTGCCAACATAATTGGCAATACATAGGTTACTGCTCCGGTTAATTCGAAGATTATCACCACCACACTCATGGTTAATTTGGTGATACCAGCCATAAATGCCCCTGCTCCTACCACGGCGTAGGATGAAGGAGATACAAGACACGAGTTCTCCGTGCAAGTAGACAAGAAGTCAAAGTTAAACTTCTGCTGGAGCATGTGAGATAAAATTCCAACCAATCTTCCGGTGGTAGCACCCAATACCAATGATGGCATCAACACACCACCTGGTAATGCGAGCCCATAGGTGTAGCAGGATAGGAAAAAGCCCTGGACGAGGATATAAAGTAGTTTTAATACGGTAATGCCGTTGGAGGTGGAACAAAGGAAGTTGGATGAGTTGGTGATCTCTGAGGAGTCAGGATCGACTTTCGGACAGTCTGTGAAGAGGAGTTTAAGATAGGCTCCTAGTGGGAGTCGTGTGATTTCCATGGGGAAGTTCAACAATGTGGTTAGCACAAGAATCAAAACGATTTCTAGGTATCTGCTAGTAGTTTCACTGCATCTGAATAATTCGCTCAATTTTCGATGAACTGCTTGCTTCCAGTGTTTGGACGATAGTTTGAGGTTGAATTTGGTGAACAAGTATCCGTACCACCCACCCAAGCATCCTAAGAAGATAAAGGGAATAACTTCCATGAAGAGCCAGCTGAAGTTACCAAAATTAACCAGAAACAAGTCCTTTTCATAGAAGTTTTCACCCTCAGTGAAAATTTTGAATCCCGTCAAAACAACCACGGCAATGGTGGCACTGACGAAGGAGTTCCACATGATTTTGGTGGGCATGAAGTAACAAGGAATGCACTCCAACACAAACAAGACCCCACCGATGGGGGAATTGAAGGCCACGGATATCCCGGTGGCCACTGCAGCACTCAACAATTCTCTTTTCAATCCTTCGTGTTGCTCAGTGGCATTGAAGAACGTACGATACATCAAGTTCAAGAAACAGCAGGAAACATGGACTAAAGGGCCTTCTTTGCCCAACCAGAAGCCAGAAGCTACGACAAAAATCAAACTTACGGTCTTAAAGAAGAGAGTTCTTCCCCCAAGATAGCTGTTTAAGTCGTAGTTGAAACCAGAAATGATTAATTTGATTTCAGGGATCCCCGACTGCTTGATTAAGGCATCGTACTTGATCGACAACACCGAGGCAACGATGGTTAGAACCAAAGCAATGAACAAGTAAATTGGGAAGTTCACCAACATCAACGACAATTTGGAGTTAGTATGGAACAAAATCTTCAGCCAGTTGTACCAATCATCGGTGGGACACGTCAGGTATGGGTTTAGAAGCGACCACTTATCGATCTTACTGAAACACAAGCCCTTTTTCAAATCATTGAGCCATACGGTGATTAAATCGATGAAGGTGGTAATGTATCCAACTAAAAGAGCACTAACTACCAATGTGAGCCATTTTTTGGAGGTGACAGACACATTACTGGTGACAATGGTGGACTCGCTTGTCCAGTCAATGTAGGTATTATTCTCGTAGTATTTGCGGTCATTGGCCGGCTTGACGTGGTGCTGGCGCACACTCGTGAACGACACCGTCGGAATGTCGTCCACATAGTTAACCTCGACCGTCATTGGAGAGAGAGAGAGAGACAGGGACAGAAAGGAATATAAGAAAGAACAAATGTAGGAAAGAGACCCGTGTGCAGTGTGCAGGATTATGATTCTGTTTCCCACATCATTTTTTTTCTCTCTTCTTCATACTCTGTTTTTGTATGTTGTTTACTCCTTTTCCACATGTCGTATCTATCACGTAATACAACCACCGGGACTGGTACCAACACCACGGGCCAAGAATTGGTCAATGACATCACCATCAACAATTCGCCCGAGGATTCGATCTCTGATTTGGCTTTCTCCCCAACCCAGGATTTGTTGGTGGCTGCCAGTTGGGATAAGAAGGTGAGGATCTACGAAATTGACACCAACACCGGGAATAACCAGGGCCGGGCAATGTTTGAACACGAAGCGCCAGTGTTATCGGCGAGATGGTCTACGGATGGGACCCGTGTTATCAGTGGAGGGGCCGATAAACAGGTGAAGATTTTCGATCTTCAAAGTCAACAAGCGCAACAAATAGGAGTGCACGACGCCCCGGTGAAATCAGTGAGATATGTCGAATGTGGGCCTACCAATACACAGGTTGTGGTCAGTGGTTCGTGGGATAAAACCTTACGATACTGGGATATGAGATCGCCGCAGCCCATCAGTACGATTACGTTACCCGAGAGGGTTTACTGTATGGATTCGTCGCAAAAGCTCTTGGTGGTGGGATGTGCAGAAAGACACATTGCCATTATTGATTTAAACAATCCCCAACAAATCTTCAAAACGTCGATGTCACCATTGAAATGGCAAACGAGAACAGTAGCATGTTATCCACAAGGAAATGGGTTTGCCATTGGATCGGTAGAAAGCAGATGTGCTATACAATATATTGACGAAGCGGAGCAGAGTAAGAGTGGGTTTTCTTTCAAATGTCACCGGAAACAAATAAATGGTAACCAGGGTACCAGTTCATTAAGAGCATCTACCAGCGGAGAATTCAACATTTTTTCCGTTAATCATATATCGTTTCATCCAATTTACGGAACATTCAGTACCGCGGGCAGTGATGGTACGTTCTGTTTCTGGGATAAGGATGCAAGACAGAGATTAAAGAATTTCCCCTCGGTGAACTGTACAATACCCGTCACCTGTTTCAACAATAACGGGAATATCTTCGCATATGCCATGAGTTACGACTGGAGCCAGGGCCACCAAGCGAACAGGGCAGATTATCCCAACCAGATCAAATTACATGCCACCAAGGATGAAGAAATCAAGCAGAAGAAGAAGACATAGGGCGATGGTGTAGATGTTGGTGTATGAGTGTACGATGTATGTATAGAGTTCATAGTCATAAACGGTCAACTGATATTGCAGAAGGCATGTTATAAGGCGGAATTGGCCAAGACAACAAACCATTATAGCCAAGGCTGTCCATACATCGGTGCCAGGAACATAGTATAGTAGTTAGCAGCTGTTGCGGCATAGACTACGACATGCGACACCTGAAAAAAATGGCCGTATATCTGATAGTGGCCGTAGGCTGCGACATCCAGTAAATGGCCATAGCCTGGCCCATACATGTCCAAATGAAAGAGATGAGACATATCTCCATTTCGCCGTATGTTTCCCACATAGCCCAGGAATGGTAAAGTTTCCGCACCCTTCAAAGACAAGGTGCCATTTATTTATTTCTTCGTCTAATGATGTCAAAGGTCTATGGCTCTGGGCCCTTTATGTCTGACAAACCACCCGATTTTCCACATCCTGTCCGACATATTCTTCCTCGTCATCCTGGTTTGGAGAACGGTGCCGGCACTTCTTCTAGGGCTCAAACAGGCCTCTGTCAGCTATCTCACTCGGGCCCCAGGTGTACGGTTTGCGACATTTTTCCTGGGGTCGGGCCCTCCAGGAAGCCTGTCAATCGTATATCTCCCTCTCAGCTTATCGCCCCACAGTACCTGCCTCGAATGCATCTCTCTTCTGTCACTACGTGGACTATCTAATCTCTCTTTCCTTGTCATTTCTTGTCCTCTTTCGCTTCGCACTCCGCACCATGACCTTCCTCGCTTGTCTTTCGCTCCCTCAACCATTTTCTTCCCCCCATCTGACCTTTTCTCGGAACCAAGTCTCTCTCAACTCCATCTTAACCTTCTTCTATGGTCTCCTCCCCACCCTCTTCCCTCTCAGTCTCCCTCTGCTCCCCCTCCGTAGCCTCTCTCGCTCCCCCTCTGCAGCCATAGGCTCACTCTCCTCTCGGTTACACAAGAAAGTCCCGATTACACAAAACCTTAGTATACTTACACAAACCCGAACCCAGAAGAAAAAAAAAAGAAAGAATGAGGAAAAAAACCCAGCTATCAAAAATCCCTAATGAGCGTCATAGATAGAAAAAAGAAACCATCAAAAATATCTACGACGAATAACACTCTTTTTTTTTTCCCCCTTTCAATCCACGCTTCTCTTAAACTTCTTTCTCCTGTTCTTGCTATTCACGTAGAAGGGTGCTCTGTATGAGTCAAAATTCTAAGAAAACTCCCCAATTAGATATGATGAAATTGGATTCCTCGTCGAGTATCTCTGATTCTTCGGCGGTTAACTCGAAACAACTATTAAACGCTTACGTCTATGATTTTTTGATCAAAAATAAATTGAGTCAGACCGCCAAAATCTTCGTCAACGAAGCTGAATTACCCGTCATCAAAAATGATAAGTCCAATAAAAATAGCCCCTTGATAAGTAATCCGTCTACTCCAAAAGACAACCTCCCAAACTTATCTATGGTTATGGATACTCCTCAAAGTTTCTTGTTTGAATGGTGGCAGATCTTTTGGGATGTGTTCCAAGCAAAGAATAATGTCAACAATCCCACTAAAAACTCCCAATTTGCCTCCCAGTATTACCAACTTCAGGTGATGAAGCAAAGACAACAACAAGAAATTCAGGGCCTAAATGTCCAACCAAATTTCTTGAACTCAAAACAGAACCCTCCCCAACCTCCACTATCTCAAAATCAATTTGTTCCTCCTCCAAATGCCCAATTCCCTCCTCAGTTAACCCCTCAACAGATTTCTAACCTCGACCCTCAGCAACAACAAAGGTTTATGATGCAAATGATGGCTGCTAAGCAACAACAGCAGCAGCAGCAGCAACAACAACAACAACAACAACAACAACAACAACAACAACAACAACAACAACAACAACAACAACAAC
>JANIVW010000100.1:0-29703 GCA_030555995.1 Isabelozyma heimii
TTTTTTTTTTTTTTTTTTTTTTTTTTTTTTTTTTTTTTAGGACACACAGCATAATTTTAGGGCACTGAAGTGAGGTACAACCTTCGGAAGGAGAAAGAATAAGCGTCGGCGATAAGACAGAGGCCGGGGTACTACTAGTGAAACGGCTGCAGCGGCAGCAATGTATAGAATGTGATGAGGTGAAAGGGTCGCCGGAATGTTGCTGAGGCAGCACATTCCGAAATGATGATGATATGAAAAAAGTGGTCATTTGACAGTGAATAATCTAATTAGTTAAAGATTTAGATTTAATTTTAGTTATGAAACTCTCATAAGAAGTTTGTGATCTTTTTCCAGGGCCATGCGCTAAACGAAAAGTTTTTTTTTTTTTTTTTTGTATTATTATATTTATCACGATATTTATTTTTAACTACAACTTTTTTTTTTGTCTTCCATAGCTTTGAATCAGAAATGTAAAACATACCAAGTACATGAAGCCGGGAATATCAAATAATGTAGAATTTCTCGTAGTTTAACACAACAACGTTAGCGAACAATAGCTGGAACACAATAAGGGGAGACTTTTTCTTAAAACTTTAATTTGAAAGAAGACATACGTGCATACCTAGGGGCTTAAGTGAAACCGGAAAATTTTTTTTTTGTTACCCTCATAAGATAGGATGACCCCCCTGGCGGTTTTGGTAATATGGGCAGTATGCTACATTGCATGACTTAGGGACGGAGTTAAAATTACATACCCATGGGAAATTTCACCTGAAGCATGGCCAAAAACGAAGGCCCGCCGTAGCCGTTTCAAATTCTTGGTATGAAAATATCTTTACCTTGTGAGTATCTATGATATCACCGTGAGAAGATGCAATTTGTCCCAATTAGGAAATTAGCTCAGCACCGCGTCGCTGGATCCACATAAAGTTTGGAAACAATTATGTGTTAGGCTGCCCACGACCGCGGAAAATAAATGACACATTTGCCCAATGCGGAAATGGCACCCTGGCTGCCTTACTTAGGGTCTTTTGCTGTCCGGCTGGAGATGCTCTTCGGCGGCCGGTGAGATGGTCTCCGGCGGCCCGTAAGATCACCGGCACTGGTCCTTAATAGGCAAACGAAGCCAGAAGGATCTTGCCAGCAGGCTCTCTCAATCGCCTCATCTGTCCATGATTCCAACAATATAGACCCGTGCACCACAATACCACATACCCAATGCATGGATGTGGCAGAAGACTATGTTTCCATCTGCAGCGGAAACCGGCCCCTGTTCCTTCGCTGTCTACACCTTGTATCATGTCTATATGTGTTTATATTATTATACGATAACAAAGGATCCACATTTTTCCATGCTTTTTGGCAATGACCTATATTTTACCATGCTTTTTGGCAATAGTCTATTTGGCAATGACCTATTTTTTCCCATGTTTTTTGGCAATTCTTCTCAATGCCCTTTGTTCGTTCTTCATAACACCATCAACCATCTTATATTTACCCTTAACCCCCTTCGGTCTTCCTGATAACCCTCTATTAGAACCTCTGGCAACAACCAAGGTGGTCTTAGGCTTCGTCTTTTGTTTCTTGGTCAATCTCTTCATCAACTTTTCAATTTCTTCCGCCTTATCTCTTTCAGATTTAGAACTATCATCATTAATCAAATCAGATTTCTTCTTCAATTTCTCTAACCTTCTCAATGCTCTCATCTTCTTTCTACCTTGTGCTTCCAACACCTTCTTGATCGGTCTGGCATTCAACTGTTTTTGCTTTTCTTTAATAGCCATGGCTGCTTCTTTGGTGATTGGTTTATTGATCTTACTGTGTTTCTTCTCGTCATGAACAAACCAGTCCGGTAAATCATCGTGATCACGGAATGAATATTTATTGATACCTTCGTTGATCAAGTCATGCTTGTTCTTTTGTCCTAGCGCAACCTGATGGGCCAATGTCATGGCTTCAACCGTGGCAATATCAACCTTTTCCCTTTCGGATTTAGCACGATTGTATTCACGATTCAATTGGTCGTCGTCAGAGTCAGATTCGTAGTCAGCTTCTTTATTTTCGTTGGCGACAATTTCGAAATCATCATCTGAACTATCCGATGCACTAGATTCTTCTGATACAGCCTCTTGTTCATGAGCAGGTTGTTTTTTAGTCATGTCAGCTAATAAATCATCGTCTCCGACTTCATCGAATATGGAATTGGATGCAAAGAAGACTTTCGCAGATTTTGATAATACTTTGTTGTCAGAAACAATCTTTTCTATGTGTTCATCATCATCAGAATCAGATTCAGATTCTCCGTCCATTTCATAATCCTTCTCTTCTTTTTCTTCATCGTTGTCTTCTTCATCAGTCTTTATACCATCCCATGCTTGTTCATCAATGTCCCCTCTAGCTAACTTGGCTTTATAGTTGGCATATCTTTCTGCCTGTCTTTCTTGGTAGGCACCGTACATAGTATCCAATTGTGCTTCCAAATCATCAAGTTCATCATCAGAGTTTTCAGGTTCAACCTCATCTTCATTAATATGAATATCATTGTCTTTAGCCAATTGTTCATCAGTGAATACCATTCTCTTCTTACCTTTGGCCAAGTTTTCCAATTCACCGGTCTTTTCCGCGGTCTTCAAATTAAACAACGATTCACTACCAATCTGTGCAGCTTCTATACCGATATTCATATCACTCAACATATTCATTTGCATTCTTTGAATTTCCTTTTGCTTCAACTCATTCTTGGTTTTCTTTAATCTTCTTAATTTCTGTTTTTGTTTATCACTTAAATCCTGAAGTTCCTTAGTAATTTGTTGTTCTTCAGTCAATTCTTCAACCTCAATTTCTTTCACCTCTTCTTTTTCATCCAAATCCAAAATTTCTCTAGCCTCCTTTCTGAATTTCAATATCAATTTAAACTCCTTTTTTCCCAAAACTTTCAAATCTTTAATGCATTCTAATAATTCCGGAGTACACGATTTTAATTTCTTTAAAATCTTCCATTCATGATCCTTAGAATCTTCTGGTTCGTCCAACTTATTTAACCCTCCTAAGGTATTGATAGGATCTTCATTTCTTATGAACTCCGAGATTGGCATAGTATGATACAATAGATAATCTCCTTCATCATAACCTTCTCTCTTTCTGGTTTTCTTTTCTGGATTGAAAATCTTGGCTTCATTATTTTTCTTTTCTTCTCCGAGTTCTTCGAAAACTTCTCTTGGGTCCAATAATCTTGGATCTAATTTCTTGGGAGCTTTAAATCCTTTACAAACAACGAATATTTCAGCAGAAACATTACGAGAGGCAGGTGGCTTGGTGGCTTCAACTTTTTCAAATAGTTGTTGGAAAACCCACATTAAATTATTATAATCTCTAGAACGGAAAATTTTGGTAACGAAAGTTCCTCCGTTAGCCAAATTTTCAACAGCTAACTTCAAAGCCTGTAATGTTAATTGAGATTGTGTAAATGCATCTTGCACCCATCCTAAACCAACATTAGGAGCACCATCATGGAGCACAGTATCGGCTTTCCAGGTTTTCATATGTCCTCTTAACTTGGAACGACAGTCTTCAGTGGTGATGTCTGACTGGAATGTTATACAGTTTGGTAATGGTTTGATTGGTACAATATCTACCCCGATAATCAAAGAGTTGATGGGACACAAGTTAGATGCCACTTGACACCAGGACCCAGGAGCAGCACACAAGTCGATGACTACTTTAGACTTTTCTAAGAAATGTCCATATTTTTCATTAATTTGGATGATTTTGAAAGAAGAACGGGCCCTGTATCCCTTTTCTTTGGCAAGGTGATAGTAACGATCTAAACGACCTTTACTGTTTTTCTTCTGAGTTTTACCCATGGTTGTTGAAGCTAGAGATCGTGAGATGAGATGAGATGAGAGTGAGTTAACCATCTTTCTGGGATTTTTTTTCAGTCTGAGATGAGTAAAATTACACAAAAAGAAGATATGGAGAGGCAGCTGCGAAAGCCCGATCAGAGAGAGCATTCATTAGATATGTTTGTAGTGAAATTGCAGATATATATAGGGGAATGAACTATATCAAGATGGCCCTATTTATGGCGCTACAAAACCCATTGGTCAATCTCTGCTTTATCTTTAGCGATATCAATCAAGTTGAAATCAATAGAGTTGATGTTTCCGTCATTACAAAGAACACAGCTCTTTAACATTATGTCATCCAACTCCTTTTTGTTTGACTGTGATGAGTTCTTCTTGAAGTTTTGAAACACCTTCTTGAACCGGTAGTCTCCCTTCAGACGGAGATAATACTTCACCAAGCACTCCTTGTGGTAACTATGGTGACAGCTTGGGAAACAAATAAAATTTTTGCTGATGAGTAAGTTGTCACATAGTTTACATGGCTCACCGGGCTCAATAATGGTGTAGATTTTACCCCTATTTGAGTTGTAGGTAGATTCTTTGATCTGGGTTTTCAACAGGTGAGCAATGTTGGATGACTCTTGCATCTCTAGGGTCAAGTGATTGATTCTGTTATTGTATTGGTTCAACGATAACACAATCTCATCTTTGAAGTTATTAATCATAATCGATTCGGGGAACATAGGCAACAAATCTTTCAAAGTCAACACATTGGATCCTCTATTGCTAGAGTAGGATAAGTTAAGTAAGTATTTCAACACCTTATTCAACCTCTTCAGGTCAATCTGGCTCACAACATTATCATCCTTCTGCAGGTCCCCTGTCATCGACTGCACTAGGTCTTTCGTAATGGATTGAACCCCATCACCTTTACCATTTTCCTGAGTAGTTGGTTTCTCATGATGTACAAATTCAACATTGTCGATAATATCAAGAATCTTAAAATCCTTCCCTGCACAAACTCCTGCAATTAAATACTTAGCAAACATCATCCATAGCTTCTTTCTGGAGCTGAAGCTTTCCTCTTCTAATTTGATTTTTCCCACAGATCCAATATCTTCTTCAGTGTCGGCATTGTTATAAATAAACTCGTAGTCTTGTTGGAATGATCTAGATTCTGAGGTCTCATTGGTGTTTAGGATAAATTCATCATATCTCTTCAACACATATTCCCCCAATTCCGTAAGTTCATTGTCCAATGCCAACTTTAGTGCTTGTTCGAAGAGGGTCATATCGTCGATGAGGATCAATATTGCCGGTTGGTATTGCTTATAGCGCAAGCAAAGTCTTAAGATAAAATCAGGGTCATACTGCAGTGACTTTTTAGAAGAATCGTTTTTCATATGATTCAATACCTTAATGATTTGTTTGGTGATTAGCTTTTTGGAGAGTGATTCCAGAATTGGGTAGGTAATCAACAAAGAGAAGTAGGTGTTGTTTACATATTCATTCTTAACTCCCTTATCATCAATGACTTTTTGAAGGAAGTGAATAGTGTAGTTATCAGTAAATGGGATGGAGTCATTGTTCTTATTATAAGTCAAAATAGCAGGGATCAACCTTTCATACTTTATATCACTAAATTTCAACCACGTTTCTACAGTTTTCTTAGGGTTATTCACCAACAACACAGTAGAACTCTTATAGATTATTTCAAAGTCTTCCTCGGTACCTTTAGTATAGATCTTTATCAATGTTGCCAATGCCAGATCCCAATTTTCTATATCAATGTAATAACTGAGTATAAACTCGTAGTCTTCTATGAGTTCTGAAAATGTAATCAACTTGGATGGGAAATGTAACTCCTTCATGATTTGATAAACAGTTTTAGAATCCACTACCTTATAATTCCTATTAATGAACAATTGAAATTGCTTATCTAACGAGCTATACATGGCCTCCTTCGTACCAACTTTTTTGTCTACTTCCTTAGAATCATTATTACGGCTTAAGGTGATTGTTTCTTTGCGAGAAGAGTTGTCGACTTCTGTCTTCAAATTATAAAGCACTCGGAGCATTAACTCGATGATCCAACTGGAAAGAATAATCATTCTTATTCTATTTTTTTCCTTATTTTTTGCTACGTCGAATTTAACTTGGAGATACTCTATCAAAAGTATTTCAGATGTGTAATTTGAGCTAGACTTTGGCTCGGTAGATAAAGACTGTTGAAGGTTTAGTAACATCAAGCAAATCTTTTCGAACGGTTCCGTCAGTTCAGCGAGCACTGTAATACCTTTAATCTGAAGATTTAGTAGCTCCTCGTCAATTTCTGCGCTTGAGTATGCAATCCCGAATCCTCCTTTTTGAAGATAGTCATATCCCTGTTTGATTTGCACCATATCTTTTTTAAAGAAATTGTCTTGATCTTGGTTTTCAAGACATTTAATGGCTTCTTCATACTTTCCCATTTTGTAATAGTTATACCACACCGAAATGGCTTCATTGACAATTACAATTTCATAGATGTTATTATTAGTATAGAGCCAGTAGGTATCAGCATTATTATCAGCTACTAGACCCAAGATTCTTTCTTGTGGATTAATTTTGGAACTGAGTTTTATGACGATGGGCTCATTGGCAGAGAGCTTATTAAATATGATCAAGTGGTTATGACGGTTATCAAGTAGTAGTAGATGATGATTAGAAGAGATCAATGAATCAGGCGAATTCCCAAAAGAAATATTACACTTAAGTTTTTCTACTTGAGATAGCTGGATTTCATCATCATTAGAAACCAAATCGCCAGTTCCAGGCAAAATATAAGTGAAGGACTTGTCGGTGGCTTCGAATAACGATTTGGTGGAAGTATTTGATGGGAGGGAAGTAATTCGGGGGTTGAACTTAAACACTTTGATTAGCTCTGAGTAGGAAGTATCGAAACAGTCCCATGTCAATAATTGGTTATCTACAATGAGGTTTATCAGGATATTGTTGGAAAACGTAAGCCCATACAAATGTGCATTCAATGAGGAATGTTTGTACACCTGTTTCACATATTTGTCGTCTCGTTTACTTCCTTGACTTATCGGATCATGGGCTTTTAAGAACGATAGGTAAACGGTACCGTCAGAAGTCCCCACCAAGAAGTCACCGGTGGAGTCTATATTGCTGGGGTCATTAGAGAAAGCAATGTGTTCGATGTTGAGATTCTTAAACCGGGAGATTAGTTTGAACTTGGAGTAAGAATCATGGAGGTAGTAATAGGACTTATCGTTAATTTGCACTATTAGATGTAGCCCGTTGGAATGCAACCAGCAGCCAGTTACCTCAGTATCATCACCGGCCGAAGGAACTGCAATTGAAGACACATCGGATGGATTATCGAGACTAATCTTGAACACAGTGGTGTTGGTGATGAGGAACATCATATTACTCTGGACGCAGAGCCTTTTGAGAGAATTCTGGAGACCAAATTGGAGTTGTACTTGTTCTATTTCGAAATTCGGCAGCTCATTGCCAAAGAACTGGGACACATTGAAAGTAGAGGGGTCAGTAGAAACCAATGAGTCCCCTGCAATAGACTCGGCGCGGTCTCTACCATTGGATTCCATTGTGTAGACAGGACTGAGATAAAGAGACTATTCACAGAGGTAAAGCGTATATATATTGACGAACAGACCCGTACATGATTGTATACGACCCGTACATCCACATTAGCACTGTATTTACAAAGAAGTTACAATAAAATGGTGGCTGCACCGAACCTGCAAAAATATGTTGTAAAAACAGTAATTTTGAATGCATGCGGAGCATTTAGAAGTCATGGACAGTCTCATTGGAAGAGAGCTTCTAATGGCGACGGTTTTGCTGCCAAATCGTAAAGTAGAATGAGTTGACTAGTGTCCACGTATGTGTGGCATACTCAGTCAAGATGAATATTAATTGTATTAAATGTGCTAGATATAGGCCTGATATTTCAAGGTAAAACCCTAGAAGCTACTTCTCCAATATAGTGTAGAGACAAATTCAAAGAGTAAATGGGAACCTTTAGTACTGAGTAGACAGACCCGTGCACCAGTTCTTTACCCATAACCAATTCCATGGCCACAGGCAGGGTCCGTTTGATGCTGCTTAGCAGCTTCTTCTATGAATCCACCCAGAGCTTCCACTCAGTCCCACCAGGTCCGACCCCTATTGACCCGCCCCCGGAACTACAGGGTGACGGACATACTGCGGCTTAAAGCGGCATAGCCAGCGTACGAGCAAAAATCATCATTACTTTTCTCTATGTGCAGGACACCCTGAGGAAACACAATTTGATGGGGGGGAGGAAGATAAAACTGGGAGGGAAAAACCTAAAATCACTTGAACACTCGATTGATAGTCTACTCAATTGCTTGAGGGATCGTAATAGGACCATGAACGTGTTAAAGTTACAGAAAAAGTTCCCTGTGTTGGAACAATCGGATCTTTTCAATATCATTGAAGATTTCAGAACCATCGATAAAGAAGATAATGGATGGGTAGAAAAGAAGGATGTCATAAACGCTGTTTCTCACAAAGGGCCATACAGCTATGATCAAGCCAGAGAGACTTTGAAGCAAGTCGACGTGGATGCTTCGGGCCATGTTGAGCTCGATGACTACGTTGAATTGATTGCTAAGTTAAAAGAAGCCTCCATTGGTGGTGGTGATGCTAGTGCTCCATCTCCAATTGGTGGCACAGGTGGAGCTCCTACTATCAACAAACCCTCGCGGGTGGTTTCCAGCGGTGCCGCTCCTCCGGTTGCTACTGCAAACACCGCCCACAAGACATATATTGGTGGGAAGACTTCAGGTACTACTCACACCATCAACGACGAAGAACGTACTGAATTCACCAGACACATCAACTCAGTTCTTGCTGGAGATCCTGACATTGGAAGCCGTTTACCGTTTGATACCGAGACTTTCCAAATATTCGACGAATGTCGTGATGGGTTGGTGTTATCGAAGTTGATTAACGATTCCGTGCCAGACACCATTGATACTCGTGTTTTGAACTTACCTTCAGCCAAGAAGAAGACATTGAACAATTTCCAGATGTCGGAAAACGCCAATATTGTTATTAACTCTGCAAAAGCTATTGGTTGCGTGGTTGTCAACGTGCACTCAGAAGACATCATTGATGGTAAAGAACATTTGATTTTGGGTTTGATTTGGCAAATCATCAGAAGAGGTTTGTTATCCAAAGTTGATATCAAGTTCCACCCAGAATTGTACCGTTTGTTAGAGGAAGATGAGACTTTAGAGCAATTCTTGAGATTACCTCCAGAACAAATCTTGTTGCGTTGGTTCAACTACCACTTAAAAAATGCCGGTTCTCAAAGAAGAGTTACCAATTTCTCTAAAGATATCAGCGATGGGGAAAATTACACTGTTTTATTGAACCAATTACAACCAGAACACTGTGATTTGTCTCCGTTAAACACCTCCGACTTGTTGACCCGTGCTGAACAAGTATTGACCAACGCCGATAAAATCGGAGTCCGTAAATACTTGACACCAACCTCTTTGGTTTCTGGTAATCCCAAATTGAACTTGGCTTTCGTGGCTAACTTGTTCAATACCTATCCAGGATTAGATCCAATTGAAGAAAGCGAAAAGCCTGAAATTGAAGAGTTCGATGCCGAAGGTGAAAGAGAAGCTAGAGTTTTCACATTATGGTTGAACTCTTTGGATGTAGATCCACCAATCGTTTCACTCTTCGAAGATTTGAAAGATGGTTTGGTCCTTTTACAAGCCTATGATAAGGTATTACCCGGTTCTGTGTCGTGGAAACACATTAATAAGAAAACCAAACCAGACGTCGAATTATCTCGTTTTAAAGCTTTAGAAAACACCAACTACGGAGTGGAAATCGGAAAGGCCAACAAGTTTTCTTTGGTGGGTATCGAGGGTTCAGATATCGTAGACGGTAATAAACTATTGACTTTGGCATTGGTATGGCAGTTAATGAGAAGAAATATTACCAATACCTTAGCTCAATTAGGTGGAGGTGATAATATATCTGATAGTGATATTTTGAAATGGGCCAATGCTAAAGTGGTGAAGGGAGGCAAACAAAAGACCATCAGATCCTTCGGAGACCAATCGTTATCTTCTTCGGTCTACTTGTTAGATGTGTTGAACGGATTGAAACCAGGATATGTGGACTACGATTTGGTGTACCAAGGAGCCAACCTCAGCGAAGAAGAGAAATATGCCAATGCAAAATTGGCAATTTCCATTGCCAGAAAGTTGGGAGCTCTTATTTGGTTAGTTCCTGAAGATATCAACGAAGTCAGAAGTAGATTAATCTTGTCTTTTGTTGGTAGTTTGATGTGTGTTGACGAAAAGAAGTAAAATGAATAAAAAAAGAAAATAAAAAAAGTTTACGTCATTTTGCGGGCTTGACTTATACGTGTCAACACATTACTACCTTCGGGCCTGCTGCATGACATTACGATCTTTGACGGTGTCATAAATTTGTATTTGTTGTATAATTTTGTATTCATACAAGCGACTGCATATAACTCAGTAGAAGAAACCCTTCACAAAAAAAGTCGCATCTGCCTAAGCTTTTTTAGACCAATGAACGAACAATAATTGGTTCACTACTTGTTCTCACTGTAATCGTTGTTCTAAAGTCAGACGGTGTGAAATAAACCAACATGTCGAGTCCTATATTACCATTCACCGAGGCTAACAGCAAGAGGGTCGCCTCACTTTTCAGAAGAGCCTTGAGAACTGCCTTTGATAGCTCGCTTAAGTTCGATGCTTATAGACTCGAAACCATCAAGATCAGACAACAATTCGATGCCAATAAACACATCAGTGACCCTAACGAATTGGAAGCTGCCATCGCCAGAACTGAAGCTAAGTTGCAGGAATGGAAACATCCAGATCCTTACATCACTCCATGTAGACCAGGTGGTACTAAATGGCAAAGAAACCTCGAACCACCTCATGAACATGTTGTTCCAGGTGACTGGTAAGTGGATTGCAGTGATCAATATAAAGCATTTTTCACATTGTTTTACTGGAGGATCATGCTGCTATTTGCTTAGCTTGTACCATATACCATAACTACCTCTTATTTATTACATTGTCATACAACCCGGTCCCTCCTCTATATGGGTCCGTACCTGGAGTGTCTCTTTGGGGATGTCATAGGGTCTGTCACTTTTCACATATACATTCAAATATACGTCAAGTTGTTATTTTTTATGTAGAAGACACTCGCAGCTTTTTCTGCGTCTGTGGAAATCTTCATTTGCAACAATTGCAACTTCTCTCTACTTTCGAAGAAACAAGCAATGAGGCTTTTGGTAGTGATTATTGGAGTTGTAAGTGTGACTATAAGTAGAACCATAAGTAACTACTTCCGCCAATTGTATGTGTTGAATGGGGTTGTTCAAGAGAGAAAGCTGATACAGCCACAAGCGATTACCCCACAACCAGAAGTGTTTGTACAAAAACATCTAGCTTCTACCACTGTTAAGATCACAGTTTCATTGTCTGATCCAGATCGTCTTGAGTACGGGTGGGAAGCATTTTTGCTTGCAATTGACGAGAGAAAGCTCTATTTTTGGTCGGCAGTGGGCCTTATATTGGTGATCTTTGTGCTCATTACTTTAGAGGGTAAACCATCACCATCAAAACCAGCACCAGCACCAGTACCATTGTTGGAAACAGTTTCAAAGAAGAAGAGGGCTCGAAGACAGCATACCAGAGTCCTTCAGCCGCTTAGTAGTGATTTCTTGAACCGTCCGTCGCTTTGGGGTGGCAGCTCTAATGTACTACAGCAATCTTCGCTGTTTGATGAGCCCTTACTCAAGACCTTTAACGCAGAAATTGAGGACAGGAGTTCCAGTTTTTATGGCTCCAAGTCAAAGCCAGTAACTGTCCAATACAATTCTTGGTCTGATACTGCAATGGAAATGTATCCTATTTTGGACTATGTTCAGCAGGATGAGAATGAAACAACTGTTATCAAAAGGTTGGAAAATCAGCCTAACGAAGAACCTGAAGCTGAAAATGGACCAGAATTTGAGTTTATTGCGTTCAAGGATGCCGAGCTGAGATTTCTTGAAGTAAAAGACGACGAGGTGGAAGAATGTAGTTATGAGAGTCAACAGCCCAAGAGCCTGGACGGGAGCTTTGGTATCGGCAGTCCTAACACCCCCCTTGAGAGTGAATTGGTTTTTGAAGCCTCTGACAATGACCTGCAGTTTAGGGATAGTGACCATAGTGTGAACTCCACCAAATCATTCATTTCATTAAAATTGGAGGATACCGCAAATCGTGCGTCCGTCATCGATGTCACCAGCCCAGAGTCTCGAAGGAAACAACTTCTACACAATGAATTAGAATCCATTTACACCTTGGATTATCAGATCCAAACATTATTAAATAATAGTACGTCTAAGGATGCCAGTGAATTTTTCCAGATGTTGGGAATAGATGTTACACTCAGTTTGAGTGCTTGCGAGCTGCAAAAAATCTTTGATTCTCTTTATCAAATGTCTTTTTTTTCGAAGAAAAATGGGATTCTCGACACCATAAGACTGGAAGTTGATTTGTTGTTGATTAATTCAAAGTATGAAACAAAAGAGTTCATTATTTCCAAACTTCGTTATGTTCTATGTACGGAGTATAGAGGTTCCGACTCTAACATGGTACAGCTTATCGATAGCTACAAAACTTTCCTACAGAGTTCTACCCCGTTGTTATTCCAGATTCTTGAAAATGACAGCTTCACATTTACGGAGACCTTTTCGTTGATATGTGACTGCTTTTCCTTTACCAAAGTAGTTATGGAGTTGGAAGATTTCATCATGTTCACCATGAAAGTAATGGATAAAGTCAACGATAACCCCTCACTCAGCGAGTGTATCTCTGAGTACTTGAGCTTTTGTTTTGCAACTCTTGACATGGAATCAGCCCCAAAAGTGTTTAAAGAAGTATGCAAAATCCTCACAGATTATAAAGTAGAGTCCGACAGGAAGTATTATATTATTTTAAAATGCTTACGGTGCTATCTTTGCTTCAATAAGGATGAGCTCACTCAACAGCTCACGTCCCACCCTAGCCAGAACAAGTTTGACACCTGTGCCTTTAATTTAACAAGAACTTATGTGGAATATTTACCAAAAATGATACAAGAAGTGAAAAACCATAGCACTCCACCACTACTACTGGAAGTATTTAACATGTACCAGATCATCGCAAAGCTATTTGTGACCAATGACGCCATACCTTCGCCTATCAGATATGAACTTCTCTCTTCGCTTGTAACACCTGCCTACAGCGTTTTAAAGTCGGTTGTACATGAAGAATACGAAGACTTCAATCCTCCGATAATGATCGAGTCTCTTCCATTTTCTCCTAAATAAAAAATTTGCAGCCTTTATATTACATCCATACACCTGAATAAAATTTTTTGTTACACAGAATTGCTTGTAGATTTTTTTTTTTTCAGATGAGCTGCAATCTTTTTTTGGATATTCACTTTTGGCTACAGTTATCAAGTGAAAGCTAAAGAACAGTTGAGTGTATAGAAAATGCCAAGATCAAAGCGTTCCAAGCTCGTTACATTAGCTCAAACCGATAAAAAGGGAAGAGAAAACAAAACCAGAATCTTCGATGAGGTCAGAGAAGCTCTTGATAAGTATAAATACGTTTGGGTGTTACAATTAGATGATGTACGTACTCCAGTATTACAAGACATCAGAAGTGACTGGGTTGGTTCTCAGTTAATTTTGGGTAAGAGAAGAGTTTTGGAAAAAGCCTTGGGTGATACTCCAGAAGAAGAATATAAAGATAACTTACATAAGGTGTCTAAACTTTGTGCTGGTTTGGCAGGTTTATTATTCACCGACGAAACCCCTGAAACCGTTGAATCGTACTTCATTGCTTACACCAAACAAGATTACTCCAGAGCTAAGTCCAAGGCTCCAATCGACTTCACTATTCCTGAAGGTATTGTATATTCTAGAGGAGGTCAAATTCCAATTGAAGATGATGTACCAATGTCACATTCATTAGAAGAAACTTTAAGAAACAAGTTGAAAGTTCCAACTAAAATCAAAGCTGGTAAAATCACCATCAATGAACCATACGTTGTTTGCAAAAAGGGTGATACTCTTGATGTTAGACAAGCATTAATTTTGAAACAATTTGGTGTTGCCGCTTCTGAATTTAAAGTAAAACTTATTGCTTACTATGATAACGAAACTACTGAAATAACAAAATTTTGATCACATTAAGTCTTCTCTGCATCCAATCATTGTACTCTGTATATTAAGATATCAATCGAACATTATATAATCAATAAAATAAAATTAATTACAAACTTTTGAAAAGAATATTTTATCAACGCAACAAAATTCTAATGAAACGAATGCATTTCTCATGATTACAATATTCATAAACTATCCCAATCGTGGTATTAAAAAAATAGAATTAAAAAAGCTATAGTACAAATAAAGTCAAGGGGGATATTAAAAAAAAAAAAAAAAGCTAGTAGTACAATATGGTACAACTAATTATACTCCTCATGGACAGGAGGCTATTTCTAATAATTCGTGCCACAGCCGGACATTAATAATCTTCTTCGTCTTCATCTTCGCTGTCTTGGTCAGCCGCCTGTACGAAGAAAATCTTCGCTGGTCCTTGGCCAATATTTCTGAAAGCATAGAAATTCGATTTAGGAATTTCAAATGAGCAACCTCGAGTCACAACAAAACTATCATTACTGAGTGACACTTCGATTAGCCCCTTTACAACGTGACACATGAAAACCGAATTTCCTGATGTTCTTAAACTTCTATAACCCTCGAAGGGAAACTCAAGTAATCCACCTCCAGTCAGTTTGTTATTGAATAATGTTGCAACTTTGTAATCGTCAGCAAGATCGGTATCATCATCATTGGGAGCCTTTTGGAATTCACCAAAGTCAGGAGCGAACACAATTGGTTTCACTAATTTATCACCTTTGTTATTAGTGAAAATTTCGATATTCTTGAATTTATCTTTGAACCATTCAGACCCCGATATTTCTGGATCTGACTCATAGTCATATACCTCTTTGGTTTCACTGGCACCACCACTCTTCAGTTTAGGTGGTGTGCTTCTTGTTTTCAGCCTTGATCTCTTTCTGGAACTGGAAGTAGTAGAGATTTTGGGGCTGTAAGCCGCTTGTTCTGGTATATGGACCACCTCCTTAATTTCTTGTAGTGGCACTTGACGGATATCCTTAATCAATGTCTGATCAGGTTCATCCTCGGGATAATCTTCATATGCACGTGAATACACAATTCGTTCGTTTCTCCAGAATGCCAATGGTGCTATTTTAATTCTTTTAGATCTACGAAGACCATCAGGAGGCGGCGATGGTAATGGTGATGGTTTGGTGATGGTTTCTTGTGGAGGGACTATTTTTGGTTTTGAATTTGCGGGTTTGGATGTCGAAAGGGAGGCATTATTTTCATCCGGAGGGGATATTAAGTTTGTTTTTGACAGAGAAGTCAGATTTGATTTTGGAGCAGCAGATTTCGGTTTCCTTGTGGGTCTCAAGGATTTTGCTGTCGGCCTCTTTGTAGATGGCCTGGAAAGAGCCATTTTCTTTGTCAAAGATGTGGCCTTCTTAGAAGATATCAGTTCCACCGGAGGTGATATTGGGGTAGCATTAATGGATGATATAGGAATTGGAGATAGCGTTAAATCTTCTCCGGGTAAAATGTCGTCATATTTCTCGTGAATATCGTTGTCAATTTCCTCAGGAAACTCAATGCTATCACTTTCATCATCTACAAACAATTGCTGCGGTGAATGAGTGCTGGCGGCCTCCTTTCTCTTTTGCTGCTGCTGCTGTTGTTGTTGCTTTTTCTCTTGCAATGGAGACCTTAATGGGGACTTCTTGTTTTTATTAGTACGCCCCTTTGAGGATAACCCTATGGGAGATAATTTAAAAGATTCAGCTTCTGCTTCGGTGAAGTTAATCTTCCTAGCAACATTATTAAGCTCTTCCTTAACGCCACGACCCTTTTGTGGTTTCAGTTGCCCTGAAGAGCTTCGGCGCAATATTTCACTGGTTGCATTATGCATTATAGTTGTATCATCATCAGCAAAGAATTCGTCCACGTCTTCCATATCATAGCGGTCTTTAGCCAACCCCGAACGGGGTCTATAACCAGTTTTCCTGGCCTGGGACCCGAGTCTCAACAAGTCCATGGCAACAGGGGCTAAGAAGAAGGTTTTTTTTTCAAAAGAACTCCTAATGGATTAGGCTGATGAATGGCCTTAAAGGTTTATGAGGAGTTGCAGGAAAAGAAAATGTCGTAAGTTGAGTTTTTTTTTTTTTCTCTATTATTATGATTTTTTGATAGCTTCCTGGTCTCTTACACAAAACGCGAATTTGGCTTCTGCAAGGATGTATGGGTGTAGCAACGGGATGACTTACGTCACTAGCTATAAGGAGGAGAAATATAGGTAATAAAAATGTCTCCCTTTTTCTTTGATCTTTCTATTGCTAACCTTACACACATTACATCATATACTATATTCCCCTTTAAAATGCGGGCTAGATCTGGCTGAGTTCTGTAAACTAATAGCACAAAATCCCCTTAGCGTGACCACGAAATGAAAAATAAAAAAAAATGAGAAAAAAAAAACACTCTATGGTCATAAATTTGCAGCCGTGACGTCTTGGCCTGTTGGATATAAATGGTATCCCACCACTACTCCGTCTGTGTAGGTGATATAGAGACCGAATTTGGGGCGCAGTGAGGAGTCGTTTCTGTTGATTCGTCGCACCGTAAGACCAGCTATGGTGCGATATCCTTGGTATCCGAGAGCCATATTGAGAGCATTAGGGAATACATGCTCTTGTCTCATACCGAATACCCCTCGGTGCTGGCAGAGTCTCATTATGGACACGAGTCCTTGCTGGGTGGCTACAATGAAACACAGTAGTTCTGGTACCACCACACTGAGCGACATTCTGTTAGAGTACTTGCTGTCGTCATTGAACGGGATTTTGAGGTCAAAGAGTCGTTTTGTTGCAGCATTACAGAAGAGCGAATCTGACCGGAAAAGACCGACTTTCTTCGACGTGGTGACGGCAATAAACTGATGAGGTTCCACGGTACGTAGATTGTAATAGCTTCCATTAAGCGATGCATCTCGCTGAGTCTTCCCAATTGCGTTGTAGGTCTTGAGAATTCCCTTGTGCACCCTCCTATATTCATCGTCGGTAGATGTTAGTTTCGCTGACTCAAATACATTGCTTCGAGCTTCATGTTTGGAAAAACCTACCACAGGTGCTTCGAAAAACTGCCATGCACTGCTGCCCCCTAGATTACTAGACTTGACTGGGTCATACATGAGATCTAATATGGTGGACTCATTCATGATGTTCTCAATCTCAATGGCCTCTTCAATCCATGGATCTCCCGTCATTGCCCGTAACGATTGCACTGGGAGAAAGTATTGTGAGTTCATAGGCTTGCATGTCCATACGTCTTCCCCTAGCATGGTTCTAAGCGTCACCTTCGGCCGTTTGAACTTAACTCGAGGGAATCTCCTCGATTGCATATATACGGGACCACTTTCTTCAGATTCCTCATCCTCATTACTATCACTGTTACTATTATTATTAGTAGGATGATCAATTTGGGCCATTGTAGGGTCTACAAAATAGATTGGTTCGTTCTTGAAATATTCGAAATCGGATTTGTTTAAAGGTCCCGAATGCAACCTGAACTCAAACTCAAACACCACCAATTCCCCAGAAATCGATGAGCAGCTAACTCTGACGGTATGAATATCGGAATCGTCAATGTTCCAATCCAAGAAAGAAACATCAGGAATGTTATGAAGCAACTGGTGTGATGTAATGTGATAAAACCGCTCATCTTGCTGGTGGTAATAGAAGAGGGTTATGCTCTGTGAGTTATCAGAAGCAACAATCAAATTATACTCGTGGTCTGACTTGTCTTTATATGATAAGAAATCAATGCCCCATGCAGAAGCACTCATTTTTAGTTTGAATACAGGGTTGATTTTAAACCCGTAAAATCGGTTTCTCTCACTGTAGTTGTCGTCTGAGTCGATTTGCTCTTGGCTCAGGTGTCCCCTAAACTTACCAATACATTGAACAATATCCTCTGTCCACCAAATCAACACCGAGGCATCGTCAGTAACTGCTCCGAGGATTTGTCGTCCACACCAACTATCGCTCGTTTTGGTATTATTGATGGTGTGGGGGAAGTAGGGCCACGTCGAAACAACCCTATCAGTGGTAGTGGTGAATGTAGGCCGGGTATCAAACTTGAGAACTGGATTTTTGAATGGCACATGAGTTATTTGATTGAACGAGTAGATGATAAACTGGGAATTACTGGTGGTAACAAAGAAATCTTCTCGATGAACAAAATCAGTAATTACACTTGCCAAGTTGTTTTTATACTTTCTCACTACCTCCAAGTCATAGAGTTTCTTAATGCCAATAAATTCGAGCTCTAGACAGTCCTTGAACTTCTTTGCTGGGGGTAGTTCAACAATCTTCTCATAGTTGGTAGTGTTGATGCTAGTAAAACCCGGACGGAATGGAGAATAAACCCCCCCATTATGCCACTCTTCATTCGAGTCATGGGATTCTTCACTACAATCATCAAGGAGGTACTCGTCGTCGCTAAAGGTGATGCTCATAGAAGCCTCCAAGCTTGGTTTCTCATCCAACTCACTACAGGAGTTCAGTGGAGACAAAGAGAACAGTTTTCTCTTTGTATTAGTGTTTTTTTGAGGATTTATTGATTCAAGAAGTATCCTCTTATGTTTTTCTTCCTCAACTACCTTTTCTTTCTCCTCTTGCTTCTCTTCTTCCTCCAGTTCATTCACTTCATTTTCTTCATCTTCAATGTAGGTTATTTCTCTTTGGGTTCGCTTGTTGTGAAACTCCCAATTAATATAGGCTGTTTGGGGATTCAGAGGTAGCCTCACTTCTCGGTTATGGAAGGAATTAGATCTTTTTCTTGGGTACTCTCGATCACGTTCTGCATGCTTATCGAAAATTATGAATTCGTACTGCCTATCATTCTGTATATCGTTATAATCATCATCATCCGAATCATAGCTGTCTTCATCGCTATTTATACTAATGCTGCTATCTTCATCCCCCACCTTTCCATTGGGACCATGTGAGTAGAATTCATCGGCATCTGGGTTGTCTTGATCTCGAGAGATTCCTAGGTAATCTGCAATTCTATTTTCATCTATTCCCATATTGAAATCGTCAATGTCAGACAAAATAGTATCTTCGTGCATATCTCCTGCTTGTTCTGCCTCTTCAGCAGGTTGGGTTTCCGATTCCTCGTCTTCAAATAATGCTATAGTCTCTTGAGGATGGCCAATCCCTAGAAGGCTCATTCTGGAAAGCCTTTCTTCTCGCTGTTGAAGGATGTCTTCCGAGTTGATTGAATTCGGCGATAATGATCTGACTCTAACCCGTTTGATACCTCGGTAGTTGATGAACTTGTTAAAATTGGATAGTTGAACTTCTGGTGTGAGCTCCACATACTTGCTCCTCGACCCTGACAGTATGTCATTGGTCAGCGGAGTAATTGGGGCCCTTCGTAGTTGTGGGTAAACAATTCTGTCTTTCTCCATTGTTACTGTTTTAATGGAAATAGAATAAAAAGGGATTCAATGGGATTGAAACTTCTTATAAGGCAGCCCCATAAAAACGATTTAGACACAAAAAAAAAAGATCATAAACCAAAAACTGTGGATGAGAAACACCGAAAAAATCTGAAAACTTGAAGAATAGTGCAAAAAGTTAAAAAATCAAAACTTTTCCTTCTTCTGTGAGTAAAAGTATGGGCGAGGACGGTCAGCACCATGCGGATTTTTCCAATTATTCAAAAGGAATCTTGTCGAAAGAGGAAACTTTGGAGTCGATAGTTGTATCTTACGAGGCTCTTTCATCAGATACTAGAAACTGGGTTGCAAATTTATCTAACGCCTCTTCATTGATATGGCACGCTTATCACTCGCTAAATATTCCAGTGAATTGGGCAGGCTTCTACGTTTTAAACCCAACTAACCCCGAGGACGAATTAATTTTGGGTCCATTTCAAGGGAAAGTTGCTTGTCAAACCATCAAATTCGGGAAGGGAGTTTGTGGAAATGCTGCTTCTAGTGGAGAGACTCAGTTGGTACCGAACGTAAATCAATATCCAGGACACATTGCTTGCGATGGTGAAACCCAAAGTGAAATTGTAGTTCCTATAATAAAAGAAGGGAAGGTATTGGGTGTCTTAGACATCGATTGTTTGGCATTAAAAGGATTCAGTGAAGTCGACCAAAAATTTCTCGAAGACTTGGCAAAGCTTATTGCCGAGTCCAATGACTGGTAAACACTCTGTCATAGTGGAATAAAAACTAATACTAAACAGCGAGACTTTAAGCAGTTATATTTGAGTTCGATTTTAAACCCTCTATAATTTCTCTGTTTCAACACCATATGATAGCCGAGTTCTTTACTTTCTATCCAGTTTCACGAAATTGATATGTATTTTGTAATTTTTATATTCTCCAATTGTCAATCTGGTCTATTTAATGTCTTGTAACAATTGACAAATAAAGAAAACTAAACAGTAAAGATAAGAAGAATTACAGTAATAGTCACAAGAAGAAAAGTTTTATATATATAAATGGCTTTTTTTGGAACCGAAATAAGTGGGAAAACATTGTAGTTGGTGAGTTTTTCTGTTTTAGAGGTGGAAAAGAAACTTGATCCAAAGGATTTGGGAGGCGGGGTATTGAAAAGGTTAAATAATCATTATAAAGCAAAAACCATGACAACATAAGAAAAAAAAAGAAGTCTTAGAAGTAAAAGAAACCCATTTAGATGAGAAATGGCCATTAACTTTGGAGTTATCATCGTCTATTCTTTCAAACATGAAGGTACAACAAATAAGAAGATAAAAAAAAGAATAAATGTCTTATCGATAAGAAAGGAAGATGAACTCTTAAGGGGGTTTAAAATTACAATCATCAAACAAAAATTAAAAAGTCAAATACTGCAGCTTCTAAGTTGAGGCAGTAGCTTCCGATTCGGCTCTTCTTTGTTCTTCTCTTTCTAAGTTATGATACAATAAATCTTTGGCTTTATCAACCGCATGAGAGGTACCAGTGATAGTGAAGATTCTTTCTGATTTACCTTCGACTTCATCAGATATGGCAATAGTGGCTCCACTTACCTTACGGACACCTTGGATTCTCGAACCGTTTTTACCGATTAACGCCCCAACAATATCGTTGGCAAAGGAAACTGAAGCAGAAATTATATGAGAATTGTTGTTGTTGTTGTTGTTGGTGGCATTGTTATAATTGTTTCTTCTGAACGAGCTTGGATTGGAATTGGAGTTATTAGGATATTGGGCTCTTTGGTTGGAAAAGTTGTTGTTGTAACCTCTTGGAACGTAATAGTTGGTGGAACTGATGGAGGAAAAGTCTTCAATTAAACATCTAGAAATTATTCTAAGGGAATCGTATAAGTTATCCACTGTTCCTTGTAATTCCACCAATCTTTCATTGGAGTTTGGGAGGAAAGATTTGGAAGCAATCATGGAGATATTACAAGCAGATTGGATTTGTTGGATTCTTACACCTTTGGTACCAATTAAAGTTCCCATTTGAGAGTTTGGTATAAGCAATCTTAAGATTGTGGTTTCACCATTGATATTGGCTATGGAACTTAATTGTTTTAATGGGAAATAATTATAAGAAGACAAGTTTTCATTATTGGCGTTGACTAATGCTTGAGCGAAATAACTAAGAGCTTTGGCGGAATCATCTAAGGTACCACTTACTGTTAAAATACGTTCGTGAGAGCCTGGTTGCAATTTGGAGATTCCTGCTTTGGTGTTGGTTTCTTCTCTTATAGAATCAATGACTTGACCATTTTGACCAATCAAACACCCAGCTTCTTTCGCAGAAACTAATACTCTATAGTTTATCAATGCAGAAGCGTTAGTATCATCATCTAACGATGGTAATTGAGTAGAGGAAATTGGTTCATTATTAGATTCTGATTTTTCGGATTGATCTCCGGCAGAAGTGGTATTACTGTCATTGGTGGAGTTGATGGTGGTAGTAGAGTTCGATTGATGGTCTGGTGGAGAATTTTCACTTGATTTGAAAGAAGGGACAGTTGAACCCGTTGGTTCCGAATTGAACTTGGTATCGAATAAAGATTCAGTCATTGTAATTGAAGTTTTCTGGCGAAGACAATAAGACAGGAATTGACGACTGTTAAGAAAGAAAAAAAATGTCCTGAATTAGTTGAAAAAAAAAGGTTTTTCTTCTATATTAATTGAAATGAGAGGGAAGAGAAAAAAAAATCACTTTTTAACGAAAATGTCTGAATGTCTGGATTTTACTCGGTTTTTTTTCCTAGTCGGGAGTTTCTTTTTTTTCGTTAGGCTCAAAATTTTTTTTTTCGTTAGGCTCGAAATTTTTTATTTGTCACAGATAGAAAGTGACTAATTGGATAGTAGCTGGGAAATTGTCCGCAAGAAGTTTGACGACTTAACCTGAAGAAACTGACAAATTTATCGATTGGGATGGGCGGAAATGTGTACGGGCCTGGAACTACGGATTTAACGGCGCTGCGCTTGAAGAATAATTGGCGGCTATAGTGTTTGGTGTACGGGTGTCGACGGCAAAACGATATTGAATAGACTGCAAATGATATTAGACGAGTTCGCAGTCGGAGTTGACGAGATTGCAATTGATGGGACGGGAGAAGTTAGCAATTGGCAAGGGTAGTTTTTGCTAATTTATAGTGGAAAAAGTTAGCAATTGGTGGTTGGAGGTATATGACAGAAGGATGGGTGAATTGATTATGGATGTGGGGGAAGTGATGGTATGGTGTTGGTATGACGGAAGTTATTACAAGAAGTCACTTGGAATGTATCTGTTATTCACTTAATCTTGACTGGAATAAGGCAATGGTGCTAAGCAGAAGAGAAAGATTAGGGTTAAATTGGTTTATGAGGGGTGAATCGGTAACAGCACGCCGTGGAGAAAGAGATAAAGTAGACTACGGTGAAAAGCCGGATGTAAGCCGGATTCGTAAGAGCCGTGTACTATGTAGGAGCAACGGATGGCTACGTAAGAGATAATTACAAAAAAGGGTTTTAAAAGGACATTAATTCATTATCTAATACAACTATAAATGCACTTGGTTCGGTAGAGACTAGGGTAAATTAGACATGTAATCCTTCATGCTCATAGAAGTAAAGCCCGTAGGAGACGATAGGGAGGTTGAAGACGAATTTCTAGAAGAGAACCCCAGTCTATCGTCAGATATGGTATCTAATTGGCCTAGAGGTGCTGACGAAGCTTTCGAATAGTTATGGTCTGCTGAGCTAGCAGCAGTATTAATGGTATAACCATTTAGTTTATTGAGAATATGATTTTCGTCATCCGAGAGTTTACCATCAATCATAGAATGATTACGATTGGTAGGAGATGTAGATATTTGTTCATTGAGGCAAACATCGGCAAATGAGTAAAAATCAATGACTTTCGCAGGATTCTGCGAGGGCTGTTTGTAGTGAGACTGTAACTTTGATGATATCAGCTGGTCGGTGTTGTTATGGAAAATATGATGATGGGAGTGCGACGGAGATAACGCAGGTCTGGAATAGAGAGACGTGGTGGACTTTGACGAGCGACTCAAGCCTGCTGTTGGGCTGGTGGGAGACGTAGAAGGGACGTTAATGGAATTGAGGAGAGTGGTACCGAAAATAGATCTGGATCTGGATCTCGACTTCGAGTTTGATCTAGATTTGTAGATGTTAGGCAACGATTGTCTACGAATGAAAGGGTTTTCATCTTGACGCTTTATTTTATTCTGTTCTTCTTCTTCTTCTTCACCTTCTTCGTCATCTTCATCGCAGCAACATACAATTTGCACATCCTCATAATCGAGGGTAGGGTCGGTCAAGATTTCTGCAGTGGAGTCAAGCACAGGCGCAATATAATCCTCCATACTGTGATGGGAAGGAACCGAATAAGCGCTTGGAGTATAATTGGATACGGAAGACGAGTTGGATGCTATGGAAAGAGTACGGAGTTTGTCCATGGCCGGAGGGGGTAAATTGGACGATAACGTACATGTTGAGAGGGTCAGGTTGTTGTTGAGACATCTTTCAAAAATGTCGCTGGAAGAACTGGAGCTATTAGATCTTGGCAGGATTGCCGTTGATCGTCTCGAAAGCGACGGAGACCTCATCTTTTTGGGGGGGTTCACCTTCACAGCACACGAAGCTGGTGATGACTTTGTAGTTGGAGCACTAGTTTCAACAGAGGTTGAGGACCCACTACTAGCAATTTGACTCTTGTTTGCTGCTACGTTGTGGGTGTGGAGCTTATTCATGAGGGTATGGGAGCTTTTGGTCAACAAGTGGTGGAGCTTAGAATGATCATCGAGTTGGGGTTGTTGATGTTGTTGGTGTTGCGGGGCAGTTTTCATAGTGGATTATAACAAATATCTCATCAACTAGTGTTCGAGTAGTCCGTCAGCTTAAATACGAGTATAGATGGGGTGATCAACTTTAAGAAATGATTAATTCCTCCAAATTATATATGATTAACCAATCGTGCACCAAATAATAAGGTGATCGGAGTTAACTCAAGTGGGACCTAATATTTTATGCGAGGCTTCTACATACACAAAACCTTACAGAAAAAGAAGCATAATACAAAAAAAAAGACAAAAAAGAATACAAAGCAAATACAAAGCCGAATACTATTTCGGTAACTTCCAGCCAAATTGTGCGATATGTATGACTATTTTCATTCGATGCTTTCTCCACTGAAGCTTGCTGAAATTCTGTCATGACTTTGTTGGGTTCGAGGTTTGACGTGGTCATCTATTTTTTTTTTTATGCTTAGTCTTTACTATGCATCCGGTGCCTGGTGCTCCTGACAACAACACGTAACCCACTTGGATGCTCTCCCTTTCTGGTACTTCGCTGGTAGGTTGAGGTCTGAACTGAAACGGTTTTTTTATTGACGTTTGTGTAATATTCTATGCGGTGGGTTTTCGTTAATTCTTCGAAATTCTTTGCCTAAAAATTCGCACCCCCATTACGTAATGGGTGATCTGGGTATTAGCCGGTTTGCAGCTTGCAGCAGGATAAACTACAGGTTTGGTGTCATGTAAAAATGTCGCCGTTGCTAATCAGATACAACCAGGTGATGTTGGAATGAGTTTAGCCTTTCGTTTGCAGATTATTAATTGGGTGATTTGGCTGCGCTTAGATAGATCAGCATCCCCCTTAGTCATTTTTACACCCCCATTTACACACGATAGAATACCAAGATCGATGTACCTCCTGCGAGATAACATCAGGCTTCCGAGATAAGGCGACAGGCGGGATAGCCAATCATAGAAAATAACGCTCAGGCCAGGCGGGTGTATGAGAGATCCTTCATGATGGTGAGGAACTGCCAACAGCCATAGCCACCAGTAGTCACCAATAGCCACCAATAGCCACTAACAGGAACCTCAAATAGACGTAAGGACCCGTTATCTTGTGGTAAAGTTGGCACTCTTTGTATTTTCTTTTCTTTTTTATTCGATGCATAGACAGACCTTCTAAAGTTCACCCCCTTTTTCTTTCATGGGCTTATGCAGTAATATTAGCGCTTACCATATTCGTGCTGAATGTCGCGGCCGTCGTCCTTGCATAGCTACCCAACATAAAACGAGCTACGACATTCCCCCCCTCCATGATCGTCATCCTCTTGCGGGTTGAGTGGAGTTGTTCCTGCTTTGCGTCATTGTCACTCTGGGGCTAGTGAGGTGTCTGGGTGTTTTTCCTTGTTGGCATTTTCAAATTGCTTCCAAGTTATCTTCCAAGCTATCTCCTGCATATACTTTGGTGTACGGTCTTTATTACATCATGCCCGCATATTATCAGATGTACGGATCTGATATCATACCTGTATGTAGCCCTGCTCCATCCTGCATAGGGCCCAACATGAGAAACACGTCAAACTGACAGTCTTGCTCCACATGTTTCTATTGACACAAGAATCATGAACTCAACTAACGTAACGTTCAGTGCGTTGAATCCCATCGACAAATTGGCGGTGGTCATACCTTACTACATTTACTCATCTGATTTCCTCGTGGAATTGGGGAAAACTCATCCCCATTTCGTGCAAGACATTTACCCTAACTTAGTGACGGGGTTGTTGTTCATTTCTATAAGTACAGCCATTGTCTATGTGGGAAGTTACGCAACAATAACCAGACCACGTAACGCCAAAGATGCCATTTACGATAAAGATAGTGACAAATTCGACATTTCAGACCGCGATGGTGACCTTCGTCTCGTAATGAGTTCGCTTCACTTGGAGGTGTTGTACCAAGGTAGCGAGTTGAAATGGTACCACGCCATTGGTTTACCGGTGTTTGCTTCTATAATATTGTGTGGGATGTACTATTTCGTCAAAAACTTGACTCCAGAGCTTTTGCAGAAGATAATGAATTGGTATGTGTTGGTCATTACTGGACCCATGGTCTATTTCAATTATAGTTTCTACACTACTGCCATCGCTAGAACAGCAGGAAGCTTATTCAAATTGAAAGGCAATTCTTCCTGGTTCTTCCCTCGTTATCGTCTCTGCTTGAGCAAGGACGAAAACTATTATCCGCTGGGTGTAATGAATAGTGTCAATTGCGAGAAATTGCTTGGTTATAACGACAAACAATGGTTTAGAGACTTCAAACATTTCTTGAAAAGTGAAAACAACATCACTGTTTTGAAGCCCAATAAGATTAAAGCCAAGAATCAAAGTTGGAATTTGATTTTTGATAGTAAATTCATACTTCTCTTACCAATTGCACTTGCACATGTTGCGATATATTACCATTTGAGTTTGCAGAATGAGAGGCCTGTGAATTGGTTAATCACCAATGCCTACGGAGTCAACTTTGCTATATTTGGCATCAAGAATTTGAAATTACCTAGCTTCAAATTCGCTGTGGTTCTACTTGTGGGATTATTTGTCTATGACATTTACTTTGTTTTCGGAACCACAATAATGATGACGGTGGCTACATCTATTACAATACCTATCAAGATATTAATTCCTCTGAGACCTGTGGAGGTGGGGGAGAAATTTTTGACGAGATTGGCCAATAATGAATTTAACATCAATAAAACACCAACGTCCTTATTGGGATTGGGAGATATTGTTTTGCCGGGAGGATTTATTGCGTTGTGTCTTCGGTTTGACTTATTTAAGTATCATCAAAACGTGCCAAATCAGTCATTTCATCATCTTGTGAGATTCCCCAAAAAATATTTTATAAACAGTATTTTAAGTTACATCACCGGATTAACAGTGACGGTTGGGGTGTTATTTTTTTTCGAAACTGGACAACCTGCGTTGCTTTACATTGTTCCGAGCCTACTTTTGGGGGCCGGAGGTCAGGTTTGGTACGAGGGTGACTGGAGTACCATTTTGAGCTACAATGAAGAGTTGAAGTACTATGAGAAGAAGCCGAAGACGAAGGCGGAGCTCAAGGAGTCAAAGGAGTCAGACGAGTCAGAAGGGGACGGCGATTATGAAGGCAGTGAAATTGACGAATCATATGACGAATGGGAAACGCGAGTTGAAATCGAGAGAAGTGAATATGATTATGGCAGCGGTAACGAGGAACAAATTGCACAATTATTGCAACAAAGAAACATGCCGCCACCGATAATCTACGAATTCGGCAATGATTCCCTGGATGACGACGACACCTTTATCATTGACGAAGATACGGATATTGACGAAGACGAGGAGGATGAGGACCAGAGTGAGCTCATAGGCGAGCTTGACATCTTGGTGAGAGATTCCAAACGACAGCCTACACCATGGTATCCGGAAGATGAAGACGAAGAGTAGGGATGAAGAGGAAAGAGAGGTGCAGAGAGAGATGAAGAGAGAGATGAAGAGAGAGATGAAGAGAGAGATGAAGAGAGAGATGAAGAGAGAGGTGCAGAGAGAGATGAAGAGAGAGGTGCAGAGAGAGAGCATCGGAAGAGGATAGTGAGTAGATGCGACGAAGAGACCCGACACCGGAACAATGTCTGGATATTTTTAGATCCAACGAGTCAACCGGAACATTTGGCTCCAAATTGCGCAATCTAAGCCAAATCTACACTGAAACAGTGAAACAGTGAAACCGTGAAAAAAAAAGCCTTCAAACTAAACTAAAGGAAAAAATACTCTGGGGGTGTGGGGAACACAAAAAAAAAATAAAAGATAAAAAAAAAACCTAATAGAAGCGAAAAATGTGTGGCTTCCAGTAGACAATGTTGTAGCAAGCGTATACAGCAAATACACGTAAGCACAAAAAAACCGTCACGGTGCAAGAAGCTTTGTCATACCTGGTTATCTAGCAATTTCAGTTGGAGTCAGTTGTTCCTTCCTCATGGAAAACAATAGCCCTATTGTAGTATCATATAGGGGTTACCGCCATTGGCCTGTGTGGATTGCGTGCCCCTCAGATAATAGCCCACACTAAAAAGGCGGCGTTATCTAACCCGTACCTCCGGAGCGATAACAGACAAAACAAAAAAAAAAATCAGATAAAAGCGCATTTTTAAATTGCCTTTTATCAGCTTGTGCCGTGATCAATTTCCGGCGCTAATAAAACATGAAATGGTGGTGGAAACGAATGCAGTGAATGTGCTGCTCCTCCCGCACCTGTGTAGTGCTGTGGGGATGATAGTGGTGGTGATGAGATCAGCGTGTGAGTTGAAATTATCGAACAATTCTTGGGGGATCTGGGGAAGGAGTTGCCGTGGGTGTTATGAGTGCCTTATAGGCTGTAATTTGAGTTTTACGATTTACCGTTACGTATACGATTCTGATTATGAAATTGATAATTTAATTTCTCTTTTTTCAGTTCTTTTTTTTTTTTCTTTTTCTTTTTTGTCTAGTTACATAGTGGCCATCGCGTCACGCATTGTATTAGTAATTCTTAAAACGGTTATTCCGACGATAAAGTGGTGGGTTTATTATTTACTCCTATTGAAATTTTCAAGGGTCTAATTAGGCCTTTTTTTTTCTTTTAGGTCATTATTTTTGGTGTCAACATTTTTTTTAATTATTTTTTTTTTTTTTTTTTTTTTAGAAATAAATTCGATAAATAAATATCAGTCACATCCCATCCATAAGCTGTTCACTGCTTTTTATCTTACACGGCTGATCGTGCTTCAGTGTCTATTGTTTTTTTTTTTTAGTAGATCGTTGTTGTTACAATGATGCGAGACAAACGATCGTTTGAAGATGAATTGAATTCGCCCATATCTTCAGCATCATCCGTCATATCCCACCCCGTCGACAACTTGACGTCCCACTCCAACAACTCCAGTGTGGTGAAAAAATCAGAAAAGAGATTGAAACTAGAGAATGAAATCTTCTCCAAATCGATCAAAGATATAGAAAAGATGTTCAACTTCAGTCATATAAATACCAAATCAAAGCCCAAATCAAACTACATAAATTTATCTTTCTTATCTGATACCAACGTGAAGAACCGTCCTCCTCCAATCATCCTCCCATCTTCCAAACCCCCCGTCATCTCCCTCTCGAATCAACTCTGCTTCGACTTCGACGACGATGGCGATATGGACTTACCCATCAAAATCAATTTAGAACGTGATTTACAATTAATTGACGAGATAATCCTAAATAATCACGCAACTCGCTAATAATTTACTTCTACGGCTTTTGGTTTTTCTTGTCTATATGGTTTATATTTGATAGAGCGA
>JANIVW010000101.1:0-29474 GCA_030555995.1 Isabelozyma heimii
AATCTGTAGGGCGAGTGATGAAACCAGGTTAAAATGAGTCAAAAAACAGTCGATCTCACCCATTTTCTTATTAGATGATTCAAATTTCGGAGTACACAAAAAACAACCCCCGAAAAAAAAATTAGAAAGCGGTTTACGGTCGAATGAGGATACGAGAATACAGACAGCAGCCACTACTGTAAGGACCAACATCTGCGGCGCTAGTACAACACCCGAGTCCCATCCCCATTGACAATTACGGGTAGATGGACGAAACTAGAGTGTCCATTGGCACAATTGCCAGGTCTTCCTTCTACCCATGCGATGGCCTGGGATGCATGAGCGGAGTGTGTTCTGGCATGGAGTTTGATTGCCGCGATGGCGTGCCGGGGCAAAATCTGGGGTAATATGATTGGCTGAAGATTGAATGAGGCCGGGGATATAACTCCATTTCGGTTCAATTTTGCATCGAGCCAAAGTGGGCCGAAGTGCTGGGGAAACAACACCAGAGACTACAAGTAGAGGAGGGCTCCCAAGAAAATGAGCACACGTACATGGTGGGTTCACGTTCTTACACAGCAGTTTATGTTCTATGGTGGTTCACGTTCTTAGCAGGTTATGTTATGTTTGAGTGCACTAATCTTACATAGTGGTGCCCTCCAAACAATGCTAGCACTAGTCACGGGATCCTCAATTCCCTATCCGCGCTGTGACCTGCTCGTCGGACGACTCTAATACGTGAATGGTACGACTTCTGTCTTGTGGCTAATTATTGGGTGATCTTTCTTTTGTCCCTGATTAGATTAGCGCTTATAAATTTTTTTTTGCAAAATTTTTCAGATTATTGCGAAAAAAATTTTCCACACCACGTTATCTTCCCCGTTATTTTCCTATCACCTTATAAAGACATATGAAAATCCTGTAGTTGTTGCTTTTCGAATTTTTTTTTCTTCTTCTTCTTCTTCTTCCCTTTCTCTTTACTTCACTGTAATTCATTATTTTATTATGTTGGCAAGATCATTCTCTACTGGAACCCAGCTCTTCTTCAAAAAAGAATCCGTAACTCAATTCAATAACGTCTTAAAGGCTGCCTCCGGTAAAGTCTCTACTCCAAAGAAATGGCAACCTACCAACGGCAATTCGTTCAGATCTTTTGCTGAATACAGATTGAAAGTCACCAACCAATCTCCCTTGGCTATCAAATCAAAATCTAAAAACTAAAAACTAACGGGCTTATGACATATTTACGGTATATTAGGTATAGGAAAAATATAAAATCTTCCAGGTGAAGTATTTTTGTAGCTAAACCCCGGTTCAGGCACGGAATCCACCGGCTTTAGCCAGTCCCCTCATCACATGCCCTGATTATTTGGTGCACGGATGTACTCCCCATGTGGCCCGCGTCTTTTGCGGCTTAAGATTATGTTTTGCTCTCACGTGATATGGCGTAAAATGATCTTGTCAAAGTGCCTGCTTCATATAAACCTTCAACTGTGGATACGAAGGTCAGATATATATATCCTTCCAGCAACAACCATTATGGAAAATTTTCATGAGGCCTCTTTAACGAACCATGGATCAGCAAACTTCGTCAGCTCTTTTGGAGCAATTGGTTTATCTTGATAATTTCGTGTCTAATCCCACCCATGATGAGTTAACTCCTAACCTTGATCTCGATGGCCAGTTATCCATGGATTTGGCTGCGTTCGCTGATGATTCGTTTATTTTCCCCGATGAGGATAAAAAAAACGATCATAATGACAACGATGATGATGATAATGATAATGATAACCACAACGAAAAGGATGATAATAGTCTGCACAATCCCGATTATGACTCTATACCTTTGGCACCAGGTCCCATACCATCATCATCTAGTGGCTCTTCCAAACATAATAGTCCCTTAAATTTGCTAAATGCTAATCTTGATAATTTACCCAAATTCCCCGTACCTCCTGGCGCTAAGAATTCCTTGGAATCTGTGGGTCTTTCCAAAAATCAAATTGACCTATTGAGTGCACTTGTTGCTCAACATCAGACAAGCCTCGGCAATTTTGTCCCTCAAAGTAAACTTCCAACTTTATCTACTCAACCTCAGCTTTCTCCTGTAAGACAACATAATTTTATCTCGGGCATAGAGAATGATTCGTCTTCTGCATCTTCTTCCGCTACAGTAACTCCTAATTTTTCTTCTCTACCAAATCTCGATAAGAGACGAAGAAATACTGCTGCCAGTGCCAGATTCAGAATCAAGAAAAAGCTCAAAGAAAAACACATGGAAGATAAAATTTCAAAGCTCAATGAGTTGGTGAAGTCGTTCGAAAATAAAATATCCAATCTTGAGATGGAAAACAAGTTGTTGAAAAATTTAATCATAGAAAAAAGTAGTCAAAAGTCTGACGATGAGCTAAGTCTTCTAAAAAAACGTGCAAAATTAAATTGATTTGAACGGGTTAAACTAAACTAGACTGGACTAAATTTAGTGGTGCTGGACTCAACTATATATAATAGACGTAAAACGAAGAACCAACCAACACCTGGTTCAGGTTATTTAAAAAAAGTATAGAAAAGTTTCGATTTCCAAAACGGGTTTTTAGGATTATAGGATTACAGGTTTGATTTAATCATTTTTTCGTAGACCCACTGGTCTCTCTTATGGTAGTCGGTATGTAGTAAACCTGTTTCTGGTTCATCTATCATCAAGCACCTATACTAGATCAGATTTTTGATATGTTAATTTTTTTACATTATTTTTTTTATATTTTGGCACCGAATGACTATCTTGATGAATTTCTTCAGGGGTAGCAGTGTGATTCAACCTTCATATCTTACTTTGTAAGCTTCAAGCTTATAAAATGGAAACTAAGGCACAGGCAATAATAGTATATGAGTAATTTTGACCTTCATTGGTAGATCTAGAGTTTTCTTTCTTTGTTTTATTCTACAAAAGTATTCAATGACCCCGATACTGGATATATTAACTACTTTTGAGGAAATTTTAGTAGAATTATAAATGAACAGACTTTTTTGAGGGCAGTTACTGCAAAAAAAAACATTTTTAGTTGCAATTTTTTGCTTGTGGTCCTTTTTGCAGCCACTATAAATATATACAGAACCGCCCCACTTTATTTTATATCCTGAGTCACTGATATTTGCTATTATGGAAATTGCTAGTTTGACTCAATGTATCACCACTGAAGCCTTAACGGCGGAAGATATGAGTTACCTTGAATCCTTCCTTCGCTTTAGAGAAATAGTTGACAACAAAATTGACATTGAGGAAGCCAGGGAAGCCAATTTCGACTCTGTTTTTGAAGAATACTTGGCTATGGAAGTTGATAATGAGACTCAAGCTCCAAAGGCACTAGTTTCTTCAACTCAAAGCTTTGAGAAACAATGTGATACATACCGCCCTATTGACTGGGCCGGGGACACTGTTGAGAGCATTCAGCCAAGGCTCTCTCTTATTGCTGGAATAAAACGGCAGATTGAGGCTGAAAGAAAAGCTAGGGCTACAAGACAAGCTGAAGCAGAGATACAGGCTGAGGTTGAAATACAGGCTGAAGCCCAAAGGCAAGCTGAAGCCATTACTAATGAAGCAAATCTCCGTCAAGTTTTTGACTCAGTGGATGAAATTTTCTATTCCATCAAGAATGCAAACTACAGTATCAATGATTCCATAGATACTTCCTTACTTATTCCCCATGATTCCACTCAGGTATTCAATCATATCTCCTTCCAAGAATCCTTCAGCCATGAGTTTTCCTATGGGTTTCAACCTCACTCTCGGCGTTCCTCGATTAATCTGTTGTTTGACGACGACGTGACATCACTTCCTAGTGTTCATGAGTCTCGCCGTAACTCCAATGAATATAAACCCTCCAATGCAGGCATGGTTATAAGAGGAAGTAAGAATAAGTATGGAAAGTTGTTTGAGTTTGACTACTCCAAATTAGACCTTCCAAGCATCATAGAGGATGGGACATGTTTGATTAATACTGCAAGATCCGATTGCTTGGATGAAAAAAAGTTGACGAACATCCAAACATCATTGATAGAGCTTCGATCACAAGCCACCTGTAATATCATCCGTACCCGATATCTAAGACCAATTGCATATCTCAATAGGATTAAGGAGGACCATAAATTGATTATTTACGAGCTCAACGAAAGTTTCTCCATCGCCAAGCCTTATGAGTATCAAATCGTTAGAAGCCAGATTGACGCCTCCAATGGCCTTCCTTTCAACCAGACAAGAGCAGGTTTATGTCCCTATTGTCCTGAAGTCAAATTCTTCAACATCAAAAACTCAAGCTACTCTCAGCATATTGCCAGTAATCATGGTATATTCCCAGATAACTACTTGGCACCCGAGCCTTATAATTTTGGTATCTATAAGGTTAAGAAGTCTAGTGAGCATAGAAAAACCATGTCTCATGAAAGAGAGAGAGACGGGGTTATTTGTCCTGTTTGTCACGAGATCATAGAGGCTAACTGTTCTAAGGTAACCAGAAATGCAAGGCCATTGATGGGTTACTTAAGGCACTTTAAGCAATGCCATAGAAAAGGGAAACCTGGTGTGTACCCTCAAAGGTTCTTTCAAGAGATGTCTAGAGTAGTCTAAGGTACGACTGACGAATTTATGTATGTTTATGATCGATTTATATTACACTATAATGTCTATTAAAGTTTCAGTGACTAAAAAAAAAACTTTCGTCTATAAGCAACACGATTAAAAAAAGTCTATTCTTGTTCATCGTTTGAGTGTCTTCTAATTTTAAATTTCTTAACGGTTTTTTTCCAATTTACATATTCATGATTTTTGAGGTTTTCTACGATTGAGCCGAGGGATGATCCTCTTGATGATGATGAGGAAGGAGCAGAATTATGCCGCGAAGAATTGTGCTCAGACAATAGAGAAACCGGGGTGTGTTGTTGCGGCTGAGGAAGGTTTTCATTATACTGAGACAAATTAGATTCATTTAGGGTGTTTATTTGAGTCAAATCATCTTCAATGACATTTGAAGATGAACGAGGAATGATTTTATTGAATGGAGGGTAAGAGTCATTGAATTCTGGAGGAACAATTTCGGATTTTCTCCGATAATTGTTTGCGTTATTGAGGTTTGATGCTTTGATGTATTTGATGAATTCATTAAAAGAATCATGGAGGAGTTCAAATATCATAGATTTAATTTTAAGCAAACTTGGTACGGAGGGGATAACGTCATAGTTAAATTGATTTTTTACGTGACATGGAATGTTGATTTCTTTCAATGAATCCTCAAGGAGGAAATTCTTATAAATCAACTGCCAATTTATAAGACAATAGTCATTTGAATCACTTTCACTTTCCAATAACTTAATGAAGTTGTTAAGTTCGACGATAAATTCTAAATTCTCTAAACAATGTGATAAACTCAAGAATTTGACGAAGTTCACTCGATTATATGGTGTGTTACATGATTCAATGGTGTTTTCCAACACATCATCGAGTGTAGGGATAATGAGAACGGTTTTGGAGGAGTTAAGACTGTAGTTAAATGTTGGAGACTCTGGGGTCGATATGATGGTGCTTGGTATACAATCGATTGTTCCAGGTTCTATGTTGGAATCTTTTGTATTTTTATGGGTACTCATCACTGGTGGTGGGCGGCAACTTGCAAAGCCATAGTTTATGGAGTATGTCTATAAGATTTAGTTTAACGTAACAAATGGACGAAAAAAAATTTCACGGAAATCCTACTTGATTGTTAATAACCGAGATTAGGATCTACCTATGTGTGTAATTAGGGTTTAATGTAGAAGTAATTAGGTATATTCTCGCACTTTCAGGGAATAATTTTCGTAAATCTCAGGACTGATGAGGTTATTTTTTCGATATTTTGTGCAACTTTAAGCCAGAGAGGCAGCTGATGGCAGATGAAACTCGTGAAAAGGAAGCACTTAAAGTTTGATAGTGTCAAGAAAGATGTATATTGAAATCTATGTAGGAGCAGGAAGTGGGGAGAGAAACAAATAACTGTGGTCACGATATATCATGTGCACATCACGTGATCCCTATTGTTCAAGAAATGTGGTGCACGGGCCTTGTGTTTGGTTATTGGAGTGGTGGTCGGGGATTGGTGATATGACCTGCTGATGAGGAGTATGATGAGGTGTGGACTTTATGAGAGGGTAGGAGGTTCTTGGTTGTTTAGTTGTGTCATAGCATTGGCGCTATCCCAATATTTCGTTCACATGTTGGTGTGGTGGCCCATATGCTTTTATTTTTCAAGGTTTTTGACGTTCGTCAGTATGGCATGGTATATGAGGATCAAAACGATCGAAGCAAATCCAAATGCCAATACCACGGTGTTCAATTGGTCGTCAGTAATCATGGTTTGAGGTAGTTGAACAGTAGTTTGAAAAAGAAAGTTGAGCTGTCAAGTTGTTCGTTTTTTCATTGTGCCCGCTCGCACAAAACCCGTACACGCGACAATACTACGTTTTTAACTTTGCTAGCTAAGCAGCTTAACCAAACTGATTGCTTCTAAAACATATGAGTCGGCCACCTAGATCGCTTGAGGAGTACTTGTATCAGCTATTGGTCAATTCTCATGGTTTTAACAATTTCGTGAGGAGAATACATGCCAAAATCAATCGAATCCCGTACTACGAGCCTAATTCCACCTACAACCATGAGAATATGAAGGTTGTGCACAGCTACAATCCTACAAGATTTCATAAAATAAATGCATTCAGAATCATCTGGATTGATGAAATGAAGCGTTCCTTTCACCTTAAAAACTAGAAATGCATCTTACGTTTACAAGAAGATTTAAAGAATTTTAAACGCTTCAAAAATATTACCGGGATAAATAGCTAAAACCTTCTATCAAAGAACCATAGGTGATCCCACTGCTGCAATTCTAATTGGAAATTGCACTCCGAATCAACTAGAGGAGAAGGTGCATCATTTTATTTTTCCAAGTTAGAGAAGTTGGAAAATAGGACAACAGCTAATGGTTTCAAGTTAACGAAACATTGCTATTATCGAATTTTGATCAAGAGTAATTATGATCAAATCTAAAAGCTTTTCAACGGCTCAGTATATCACATTACATTTCGCATACCTAGGTACAAATTGAATACTTTATTTATACTATATTATTAATCATTATGTAACTACATACTTAAACCTTTGACTATTTGTTAAATCTTTTGTAGTTTTTCCCTAATTTGCTTTTGGTAATTTTATCAAAAGCAGCTCTATGAGATAAAGACACATTGTCTTCACTAGCAACTATGACATCATTATGAGATTCAAATTTGAAGTTCTCAGCAATAATTGTATCTTGATGTCTCTCCACCGAATAACACGTAGTAGGATCTTTCCTTTTTATTATGTCCTTCAAAGACCATGAAATAACATAAGGACCTGTCGATGTAACAATGGCGGTTTCTTTTGCGGTGATACTGGTATCAAAGTATGCCTTGGTGAAGGACATCTTAGTAGATCCTGTTTCCATTGCCATTTGAGCAAAATGCTCTGGCTTAATGGTAATGTGTATTGGTGCTGGTTTTTTGTCGGCGTCGAAAAACTTATCAAAACCTAAGGAACCTGCATTCTTTTGACCATCAGGAATGCTGGTGCGAATTAGTGTCAAGAATGATGCATAGGTAACTAATAACCACTCACCATCTTTAGACACATTAATTCCCACTTGCTTAGATCCAATAGATGGTAAGACTGTTTTTGCATTCTTCCCAAGTTTATTGTATAGTCTTATTTCTCCCAGATCAGACCCAATGGCAATTTGTCCTTCTTGTGTTGTAGCAATGTGCCTCAAGCCAATATTCTTAGTTTTATAAGATTTGAAAGTATCGTCTTGAACAATTTTGGATCCTGATATTCTAGGATCAATACGGAACATGCTACTGGATCCGGTACCCAACATTGTGGTTTCATTAGTAAGTTGAGAGAACTTAGAACTAGGAGCAAACGAGGTAATTCCACCAACGCCACTGCCTTCAACATCCCATTCTTCGACAACTTTCCCGTATTCAAGATCTGCCTTATACAATTTATTCTGAAGAGGAATATCATCTTGTAAAACGATATATTGATCACGTTGATGCAATACCAAATTCTTGGGAACAAGTGACTTTCCTCTAGAATTTTTCAATGAAGAAATAGTGGTTTCATACTGTATTCCATCCTGTCTATTACTGAATACTCCCAATTTTTCACCTCGAGTAACAAATGATCGATCATTGGCAATACCTACCGTCAACGATGAATTTTTATCTTTTTTACCTTTGAAGTTGGTTTGATAGTTTCTCTCCACTTCTTCATCGCCATATTCATCATCTTCGTCATATTCGTCAGCGAAAAGCTTTCGAGTAGATTTATCTCTAATGTTTGAGTTTATGAGTTTATCCATCTTAGTATCGTCATCTCCTTCGTCGTCTGAATTGTAGTTTTCCTCTTCACTTGAATCTTCTGCTTCAGTATCATCGAGAGACATCCTGGAAAATGCGTCAATGAAATACTCCTTATCGGCATCAGAATAAGACTCTCCTAACTCCTTTCTGTTTAAACCTTGCCATAAATATTTCGAAATTACCTCCTTTGCTACTTTCAACTGATCTAAAGTATCAAATCTGAGCAACCACGAATAGGCAGATACATTCTCGCCAGATACCACAAAGTAATTGAACACGAAAGATTTATATTCTTCGTCAAATAATTGATTTAAACTCAGATCAATAGGGGCATTCAAATAGCCATTAGAGGATTTCACTGTCAACCAGTACTTCCATTTCTCCACTTCTATGATTTTAGCCCAGGTTTTGTCTTTTGGGGTATGAAGTATGAAAGTGGTGGAAACAGGCAGGAAAAAACAAAGATCAAAATTTTTGAATTCATACACGGTTGTACCTTTTACCTCAGGAATGTCATTAAATTCGATGGCATCGTGAAACTCCTCTTCCGATTCGACGTCTTCGCTTTCATCCTCGTAGTAGTCATCTGAGTAATTGGACTTGTTATGCAAAGTTTTGAGCTCATCAAATTGGGTTTGTTCCAGCTTAGGATCGTAAATGAATTCTTGCAATTGGTCCATGCTATTGATATCTAATGAGCTCGACTGATATTTTTGTTCATAGATAGACTTAAAAAGACAAAGAATGAAGTTATTCACTTCGTTCATTTTAACGTCTCCATCAATAACAAATTCGAATTTATCTCCTATATCACCATTCATATCATTCCAACTAATAGCTGTCAACCCGTCAGGTTTTGAGTAATAATATAATTTGAGTTCTTCACTAATAGTAAACGTCCACTCATCTTTATTATTCAATCCTTCTTCATTATTGACATTCTCTCCTTCATCTTCTTCTCCGTCACTATCGTCAAAGTCATGTGACCCATTTCCCAGAAGCTCCCCCTCCTGATAAGCCTTAACAATACACAATTGATAGTAGAATGGAGTTGTGGTTTGGCGAATTGAAGCGAATGCATCATTATACAAACACTCCCGCTCTCCTTTAGGAGATTGAGGCGATCTAGTAAGGAATAGCTTTCCTGAAGGTATCAGAGCCACTTCATCAGTAGCAGTATTGCCAATAATCTTCTTCAAAAAATTCATCTTCCCACTCCTTCGGATTAGCACGTTCAAACTGTCAACGCCGTATCTTTCAAAAGAAGTTTGGCAGAAGAATTGACGATGAAATGGTTACTTGTAGACCTGTTTATGTGGCGGACATCAGTGTACGTTCTTTTTTGTGTTGTGGTTATCTAAAAAAGATGACCCCCATGCAGGACCCACTTTATCAAACATCCGTACCACCTAATGAATGTCTGTTAACAAGTTCAAGTAGGACTTTCTAAAATGACATTGAGTTGTGTGATCACATTCCAAAGCATACAATGTAGCCGCAGATGCATCAGTACCTCATCTCTGGGTCAGTTGCTTTCCCAGTAGTCCGTAGCTTGCTTGAGCTGATATACTCTCCTTGGTTGCAACTCGCAAAATTGTCTGCGCACGACCCTTCTTATAATTTATGTATGTATTTTTTTCACCATCTCCTCCAACTGCAAAGATAATGTTCAGTCTAAATGGACTTCGAGGTTTACATGCTGCCCATTTTTCATTGCTGATGGAACTCCGACAACGGTTCAGTACCTCGTTTATTTTGGCTAATTCTAAAATCCTTGATGATGATAAAATTAAACAGAAGATACAGCATGCAGAGAGTGAGAAATTGAAGAAACAACCGGAATGGATGAAGCGGACACAGGCAGTTAAGAAAAAGTATGGGAACTGGAATCCCACAAGGAAGATCTCGTACCAACAAATGCAAGATATTCGAGACTTAAAGGTTAAAGCACCACATTTAAGAACCATTGATCTTGCTAATCACTTCAAAATGAGTCCTGAAGCCATCAGAAGAATATTAAGGTCAAATTGGATACCGAACGATGAGGAATTAGACCGCAAGATCAAGGCTGCAGACAAAAGAAAGCAAGAAGCAAAGGATAAAAAGCAAGAAACAAAGAGTAGAAGGGGAATCAATTTAAAGTCAAAATTCATGGTTGATGGCAAAATAATGTACGATAGCAACAAAAACCACGGATTTTACAACAAAAATAAGTCAAAGGGACCAAATAAGGGTTCTAAATCAAAGAAGGGCTACAAGCCTTATGTGGAGACGGTAGGAGACTTGATAGACTAATGAGTTATGACATGTAAATAGACCAATAAAACATCCGTACATTACTTAAAGGCCCGTGCCTCAGTTATATTACCCCACCAAGCCGAGGACCGATGGGAAAGAAGGAAGACTCACGTTGAAGAGAACCCGAGACGCCAGCACTTCACAGAAACTCAGTTTCCTATGTCTGTGCCGATATTGACGATACCCGAAGGGGCGTATGACCTCAGCAGCTATACTTCTACTCCATTACAGTACAACAGACGGCGATCCAGGTTGCTTGCGTACTTAATCAAGCTTACCCATGGATCAGCCATTGCTCTCGTCCTTGTCTACATAATAGGACTTTTCGTCCTCAAACCACTATTGGAAACTAAAACCGAACGTCATTATGAGTTTCTTGAGTTCTTTCGGGGTAAACTCAGAGACTGCTATCTCAACTTAGTAGGTAGAGTGAGTTATATACCTATTGTGGCCCTCAATAAGAATGGGAAGATGTATGCTGATGCTATAATTCAGACCGATGACTCGTTCAAAAGACCTGAAGATGCATCTGAGACTAGTGACAAGCTTAACCAGACATTATTGTTGAAGAAATTAAGGAAATTGAATAAAATCTTGAGTGAATGTACGTCATTCCAGGTAAGTGAGATACCCCATTACAAAATCACCAACTTCTCCATCAAAGACTTTCAAAATAAAGCAGATATCGTGTATTTCAACAGTAATGAGCTCTTTTCAGTGGATACTCCCGTGACTACTACCAATAAATCAACCAAAGTGGACCCTGCGAATGCACATAGAAAGAAGAACTTGTCGACAGAAATAAAAAACGACATCAGGAGTATAAAAGGGTTATATATGAGTGGACAAGCGTAAATATGGCGTTTGTTTAAGCGTAGAGTAGAGGCCTATTTTATATAATAATATATGATTTTACTAGTGCGAAAAAACAAGAGCCTTTAGACGTTATCAACATAAATTTCTCGAAGTCTTAGAAAACCTCTAGCAAAACCTTACACAGATGCCGCCGGTAATACGTGATAGCGAGGAAGAGGAGCCATTTTCGGAGGACAATTCAGTTGGAGAATTGGAAGAAGATGAAACTGCCAAACAATATAGCCTGAAATACGCCAACGACTCTGAGTTGTCGGTTAGTGAAGATGAAAATGAGCATGATGTTGATGGCGGTGCATCCAGTGACGTTCCTGATACTTCCAGAATAAATTATGATGACATTGAAGGTGATTTAGACGAAGAGGATGATGAGGAGGAGGATGATGAGGAGGATGAAGAGGAGGAGGAGGAGGAAGAACTTGAAGAATCTGAAGAAGAAGCTGATAATTACAAGCTCGAGGATCCTGATGAAGATATGGACGAAGATTTGGAATTACGTGATGATGATGAAGATGATATTAAGAGTTCTCCTAAGAAAGAAGCACCAAGAAAAGCACCGACTCTCAAATTAAAGCTTGGTAAACCTCCAGATAGTGAAGTACGCCATGCTCCAGTACGGGAGACTCGAAAACGTCAATTAGGATTCTACGATGAAGGAGATGATGAAGATGGTGACGAGGAAGATGATGAAGATGGTGACGAGGAAGATGATGATGATGATGATGAAGACGAAGAACAGCTTTCAAAGCCTAGAACGAAGAAGCTTAGGATGCCTGAAAAGCAGCTTCAGCCAACGGACCTCGATGCTGATCTTATATTAACTGATGAAGAGACCGAATACAATCCTCATGCCAATCCTGATTTATCGAAAATGACCGAGAGACAGCGGGCAAGGTACTTAGAAGAAGCTGAGAGTGGAGATAAGAAGTTTGTTGAGCTTGGAGATAAAACTGCCAAGAAGCCAAAATCAACAAAACTCCAGGAAACCGAGGAGCAAGCCAAATTGAGAAAAGCAGAAAGTGCTCGTAGACGGTTGGATTATAAGAATAAATTGATGGAAGAGGAGAAACGAGATACGCTCAATAAGTTACTAAAGAGAAGAGCAGCAAAGACAAGAGAAGTACAAACCAACGACGGAGGAAATGATGGCGCTAAACTCATAGATAAGCCCAGAAGAGCCGAATTCCATCATCCAGCGATGTTGTCGTGGAGAAATACCGAGAAGGGGTCCTTATTAGGGCTTCCTGAAATAAAGCCATAAAAACAAGCATTGTATTTTGTGATAGACGAATTAGAAATGAGAGAGCACTGAAGTTATCTAAATAATTATGTATATTGTTGGTGTGTTGTCTTGTAAAAGTAGAGATGTTTTTTTATTTTTCATATTTTGTCTGATTTTCAAAAAAAAGTCAATTTGCATTCAATCTACATAAAAATATTGTAAACATTTCCGTATATTTGATCAAAAAAAAAAATATCATAAAAATCCGACAAATTTTATAAATAGCTCTTTTTCTAAATCTACCACCTTCTTCATCTCGTCTATTGTTTGTATCATTGCGAGAAGTTACATTGTTCCTCGGTTACATCTACAGCTCTACAATGGGCCGTCCACCATTCATTTTTCCTACAAAAGCCACATGGTAGGGAACCTAAAATCTTTAACGCTTTCCAACACTTTCTTTTATGTCAACCTGAAGTCTAACTGCACTTTGAATGGTCAATCTGTACTAATCCCTCACCCTTTCACCCACTTGTAGCATCCTATACTCCTTAAACTGTAGCTCCTTAGCCCTCTATAGCTCCTTCATTCTTGCATCCACTGCCTCCACTTCTACTTCATACACTATCAGATCACTTATTCTAACTGCTCCAATGTCCTCCTTTGTTTCCTCTCCGACCTCCAATCCTTTTTCTACCTGGCTTTCTTCCAGTTTCCTCCCCCGGCTGTTTTTCTCACCCATATCTTCCTCGGCTTTGTGATCCATAATTGATCATAGCTTTTTTCACTCACATTTTTTTTCTTTTCCATATTATTTTACCATCACCTGTCCCAGCCGATAACCGACGTACTCTGGGATGAATGGGAATCTTAACATGATGAATATGTCGGGAATGAATATGTCGGGCATGTCCAATAACCAGGCCATGTCAGCGATGATGCAGAATTTCACAAACAATAATAATAACAACCCATTAATGGATAATACAGGGAACAATGCTAGTCATGCATCACCCCATCTCAATCAGAACCTTTTCAATAATCCCCAAGCTGCCAGAGCTGCTGCTGCCGCCCAGTTCAACCAGCAAAGACTAAACCCCAATGCTGGTGGTAACAGTGCTGGTGGTGGAGGTACGGGTGGTGGAGCTGGGGGTCAAATGAACGTTCCACAACAACTCATGCCAAATCAACAACTGCCCCATCTTCAAAACCAAAGACCCAGTTTCCAAAGATCAAACACCCAACAGACACAACCACAGCAGCAACAGCAGCAGCAGCAGCAACAGCAGCAACAGCAGCCGCAACAACAACAGCAGCCGCAACAGAACGGTAAACAATTCCAACCCATGTCCGTTCCTACAGGGCAGTTTCCTACTTCCAATAACCCATCAGCAGGCAATTCTACGGGACACACTCCCCAAATCAGTAGCCAACCACAGCCGCAGCCCCAACTACAGTCGCAGATGCCTCCTCAACTGCAACGGGGGTCTGTTCTGAGTACTCAAGGCCCCAAAATCAATGCTACTCCCATTCTCGCCCATCAACAACAGCCTACGCCCCAAGTACAACCCCGAGGCCCACCAATAATCCAAGCACAATCGCCCAGTACTGCTCCGACGCCAGGCCACATTCCTAACCCTGGAGGGGCTCCAAAACCAGCGGACCAATTTCAAAATGAGTTGAATGCTAAGATTTTCAAGAGGAACTTGGGTAATGCTGGAGTGATACGAATTCTTGATTTAATTGATCAAGTAAGTAGTGATGATATAGAATTCTTATCCAACATCGATTATTGGCAACGAATTGTGCAAATCTACTTCATTCCTACATCGATTTTACGTTTCACTACCTCTTCCACTCAACCTCCATATGCCAGCCAACAGAATCAAGATTCAGGTTATTTGGGAAATGCATTTGCAAATATTAGACCAGGTGCTCCCCGTCAGTTTGAACTTACTACTGCCACTGCTCCTCGGTTCTTTTTATCAAACATCTTAGGAGGTAATTTGTCAAGATTTCACATTTCATTACCAGGGCTTAAATTCCAAGTCATGAATAACGGATCTATATTCATTGCTTCCAAGTTGAATATTCAGTATTACTATCTTGATGGTTCTTCTTCAACCGTTCATGGAACGGTAAAGCTCTTGATGAGTAGAGAATTTCGCTTCGAATGGATCGATTGTCACTGTTTGAACTATCAGAGTAATATAAGCTTTATTGGATTGGAAAAACTGTGGGCACAATTTCTTAGCAACAATACTAAATCTCGAGGGAAAGTAAACGGAAAAGATGACGAAAACAAACGTCAACAAGAGTTTTTCCTGTATTTATATGAAAATTCAGAGTCGGTGAAATCTTCACAGAATTCAGGTATAAGTGAGCATGCCATGAGAGTGATGCAAGTAGGTGATACCATGTCGCATCTCCGATCTTTGATGGCATTTTCAGTAGTGAACAATATTGGCTCTCCATTGAAAGCAATGGAGTTATTCATGGCCCGGTCTAATACTCAACGAGCTTCAATTTCTAATGGGGCACCCCGGGTGGGGCCTAATGGTATGATTCCTCCAAATCCAAGCGCCGGTAATGGATCTATAAATGGGTCTACATCATCGCCGTCTCCGCACACTCTTACCAACCCTAACGACCCTAAAGCCACGGGAGGTAAGAAACGGAAAATGAGCAGCAGTAGTCTCTTGGGAATGGAGAACAAGCAATTAGGAAAACTCCAAAGAAAGAAGTAAACAAGCGCCCAAAGTATCACCATTGGCTTCAAAGAAGATATTGCAACAACTTCAACCAGTTCCTCTATTAAATTAATTATAAGTGTTTCTTCAAACGTTTGCTCACGTGCAAGCATCATTTTGTCTTTGTTGCAGACCTTTTGACAGACAGTGTTCGTTTTCATTATCCAGACATTTCATTGTCCCAGACATTTTTCCCAGAATTTTCATGGCCTCATATTTCATTGTCCAGAATCCATGGTCTTATATTTTTACAGGCTTTTTTCGATACGACCTTTCGTACACTCATGTGTCGCTGAACATTTCAATTCTTTTCTGTATTTTCTCATTTCACACACTAAATGTATTTTTACTAGCCAGTGACAATGATCGTCTAAATTTGTAGATCACCATTACTCATTAGTGTCAAACATGTGTAGTAGCTACTAATGTGAATCTTATTTGCTAAGAGTTGTATTTCTTCTGTAGTGCGCTGATTTAATTACAGGAAGAGAGCTGCAAATGAGAAAAATATTGAATCGCAGTTACTGCTCTTCCTCCGCGTCTCATACTACTTTCAATAAACGCTATCAATAAGCGCCTTCGATAAATGCACTCATGATATGACACTGACTGCATTACACACTGATGATGATGATGATTCTGATATCATTATCAGGAAGGCCAACACAGCCAAGTTCCGCAGCAACTCTTCATGTCCACTTGCAGAACTACTACGACCAAAGTCATTAGTCAACTACATCGGACAGAAACACTTAATAAACGACGACAATGGGTCAATAAAGAATTTTATAAGGCTTGGATACCTCCCGTCAATGATCTTATATGGTCCTCCAGGTGTAGGTAAAACTACCATAGCTCAAGTTCTCTCCCATGAAACAGGGTACGTGTTTGTGGAGTTATCTGCCACAGACAGTACCATAACTGACCTCCGGGAACTACTGGCTGGAATTGTAAAGGAATCCAATAAGCGGAACTCTTCTGTGAGTGGCTATAATCCATTAAAAGTCGTGGTTTTCATTGATGAAATTCACCGCTTCACCACCACCCAACAAGACTTCTTACTTCCGTTCATCGAGGCCGGAAACTTTGTTTTCATTGGTGCCACTACAGTAGATCCAAAAATAAGAATACGACGGGCCGTTCTCTCCCGTTGCCAACTCTTTGAATTGAAACCTCTCTCCAAGCAGGAGGTTCAACAAGTGGTTGTGAGAGCAAACATGTACGAGAATATTCGTAGGAAAGTGGTTCATAAACTTGAGTTTATTACTTACAATCAACTGTGTTTGGATGTCATTACCCATTATGCTAATGGTGATAATAGAGTTGCAATAAACGCAGTGGAGCTCATCAGTTCTAATTATTCAGGTGATCGCTATAAACATACTAAAGTAGAGTTAGACGCTATAACTTTGAAGGAAACTATAAGTTATTTGACCAGGTTGCAATCGGGGCTTCAAAATCCAGAAAATATCCCTATATTTGATACCTTGACCTCAGCTATGCTCAACGAAGTTCCGCCCACAAATAAGAGAACAAAGTGCACCACCAATAGCGGTAAATCTATAAGTTACCAATCTCAGACTAAGTCTAGAGTAACTCAACGACCTCTTGGAGCTCCTGAAGTAAGTTACTTCTCTCAGGGCAAATCTGTGATTGTGAAGATCAAAACCCCTAAGCTCACTTTTAAAGACGATTCTGAAATTGAAAGTGACTTTGAATCGGCTGGTCCCGTTTATAATGGTGATCCAAGCGATTGGTGTGGACGTATGGAAGTATCTGATGATAGTGATGTTGAGTCCGGATGTATATATTCCGAGGATGAAGAAGATATCAAACCGTGGAATATAGCCAAAATATCCAGATCTAAGTTTTTCACTCTTCAAGCCATTCATCTGGTCCTTCTTCTATTGAAACGAGGTGAATCGCCATTATATATAATGAAAAAACTACTACTCTTCCTGGTTCTCTTTGTGGATTCAGATAATCTTGAACTTTGGAGAACCCTCAGTATGCTAAAGGCTTTACAGGAATCTACAACCGATACTTTCAAAGCACTATCGAGCTGCGTTGAACGCTTCACATTACTTTCGAAACAAGATTCTATGGCAGGTGACATGGAGCTATTTCTGAATATGAAAAAGTTCCTACTGTCAATATCACAAAAAAGTAATGATGAACCTACTACAGAAGAATGCGAAGTTGTCTTTGATAGTAAATTGGCACAAGAGCTTCTAACAGAGAAAGTCGAAGTCCTCGAGGCCGTTGATGATTCTTGCGATTTCAAACTCAATCGGGTCAACATCGAAGACTTAGATAGTTACCCAGTAATGAATGAGTTTACCATAGGTACTGCAATGGACGAATATCTTAACGAAGAGTACGTTCGTGATATTATTAGTCTAATAGAGTGAATTACCATAATATGAGCAATATGAGCATCCTACAAGAGTGACTGCAATTTTGTGTTTGTGGAGGTAAGTATAAATGGTTCGCACACCTGAATTTGCAGCCATTCCCAAATAACCTTATACCACAATGTTTGGTGCAGTTACCGAAGTAGGGAGGTTTACTTCCAATGTGACCGGTATAGCATACAATAGTTTAGTACTTTCATTATTCAATGCCATATTACTATGTCTAGTACTACTTTTCCAAGTACGAGGTCTAATAGAAAAAGCCATTCACTTTGAGTGTACCGTTGTACTTTACTTGGTGGAGGGAATAATTGTTGTCAATTTTATGGTACTCCAAGCATTTGGATTTGTTGGTGAATCCAAGTCTGATGATAATCCTTTGACCTTAAAGATGATTCACCAAATATTCTGGAGTCCTAAGTACTTCACCTTAGAAAAACAGGATAGATCCGTAATTTGTGGAGGTCAATATCTCTATATTGGTGGAGAGATCAGACCACAAGCTCTGAGCTCAATCCCCTTCTTAAATTCACACGCTCCTTCAGGTACTATTGTCGTGAAAATGTCACGAAAGTCAAGTTCCAGTGGGAATGAGGGCCAAATAATTGACGAAGATTTAGAGGAATCCGAGCAAAAACAACTGAGAACATCCAAGTTTTCATACTTTCAATCCAGAAAAGATTTCTTCCCTACATTTCATGATATGAAGAAAGATTTCAAGGAATTAGCCGGATCTAATATTCCCTCTTTTGCCCCATCATTGAAGAAAGAACTGACAGATGCCATATCACTAAACACAGTAACTTCGAGAAGGAAGGAATTTCTGGACTCCAACTCTTTAAGCTCAATTTATAGTGCTACAACTGTAAATAAAGACAGATAATTATTTTAATTAACACGATAAATAGTAATCAAAAATATAGTGAAGAATAAAAAGTATATATAAAAAAACATAAGGAAGCAATTAAAGCTGTAGAAAATAAGAGAGAAGAATGAAGGATGTATTGAAAATAAATCCGACGAACAGATATATGCAAATGACTAGATTGTTTATGAACAAATTTGAAGTAGATAGACACCTAACTACGTAAGCTTAAGCTTCACCATCATCATTATCATCGTTATGACCTAAAGCAGCAAACATATTACTTCTAGCAGGGGTTGAATCAGTTCTCTTGGAGTTATCTCTGGTGGCTACATTTGCAGAAGAGAAACTAGTATCTGCCGTTGGTCTATTGGATTGAGATCTGGAAGATTGAACCGAAGTAAAACCTCTAGAATCTTTTGAAGGAGCTCTATCGTTACCTCCTCTCTTTGGAACATTAGACTGTCCTGAACCACCCCAAGAAGAACCACCTCTAGATGAGTTAGATCTAGAATCATTAAAGTAACTATTATTATTTCCACTGTTATGCTGTTTATTTCTTCTTCTTCTTTCCATTGATGCTTTTTCTTCCTCTAATCTCTTAATCTCGGCTTCGTCATGAACTTCTTGAATAGTCTTAGGTCCGGAATCAGCCTTAAGTTTGACCCATTTAGCATTTCTTTCATCTTGTAAATCCATTAACATGAATCTTATTCTAGAAGAAAGTTTGCAATTGTCCAAAATAGTTTGAATATTTTCGAAAACAATGTTTAAAACTGCTTTGTTTCTTTCATTAATTTCGAATTTCTGCCCGACAGTTCTTAACAATTGTGCCAAATTTTCCAAACTTTCTTCGGAAGGATCTTCAGTATTTTGAGACTGTGACTTAATACAATGAGAGATAACATGATCATTTAACATATTGAGAATGTATAAATGACCAATGAATTTAACTAAACCAAGACCTCTTCTCTTAGCAGCTGCCATTGCATAATATTCATCAGACATAATTTCTGGTTCAAGTGGAGAGCCGTCTTCATTGGTTGGTAATTTATCAACCCAACCCTTTTCATATTCGGTTTGACAAGTAGCCAATAATATTCTTCTAGCCAAGTTACCACCTTGGGCTGGAGTACCATCTTTCAATCTAGTATTGACATCCTTTATCTCTTCAGGTAATTTGGTACAAATTTTAGCACAGAATTGAGCATACATCGATGACCAATAAGGTTCATCACATGCTTTAGCAAAGGTCAAAGAAATAATTTGTTTAATAGTTTTAGCATCTTCTTCCCAGATAGATTGATTGGAAAGTTGTAATAAATCATCAGTAATTGATTCGAACATTTCCAAAGTCAACTTGTTTAATAAAGATTTGGTCTTTCTTTCAATTTCTTCTTCTTCAAGATATTCAGTTCCATCAGGGTTTAATTTGGTTTCTGCTTTCTTTGCTCTCGATTTTGGAACCCATCTATTGGCGGATTTTTCTAGTGGTTTAACATCTTCAGCAGGTTTAGGTGGTTCACCTGATTCACCATCTTCTCTTTCACGAGTATTATCTCTACCACCTCTCCTGGATTGGTTACCCTTTCTAGACGATGCAGATCTTGGGTTAGCACCACTTCCACCAGAAGGTCCGTTAGAACCACCTCTTCTCTTGGAACCGTTTCTAGAGTTTTGTCTTCCATCTCCACCAAATTGTCCACCTCTACCAGACATATTGCCGAATCTACCAGACATGTTACCGTATTTACCTGGACCACCTTTGATATTTTGCATGTTTAATGGCATTCCACCCATTCTGCTTTTGTTCACACCGGTGTTGATTCCCAACATCTCGAATTTGGATCTCCAGGTATCGTCGATATGATACTGAATGTTATCTTGGAATTGTAACAAGAACTGAGGATCATATCTGTATTTTTTGTTGCCAACCTTCCATCTACTGTCGACAGGGGTGTTTGGATAAGGGTAGTCGAAGGTGTATGGATCTTCAATTTCTTTAGCAGTGGCCAATCTGTTGAAAAACTGGGCAAGACCAAATGGTTCGGCGGAGTCAAGAGAGTCAGCAGATTCAACGGATTCTGGTTCAGCTTCAATAGATTCCGATTCAGCGGGTTCAGCTTCCACAGGTTCAGATGCAACAGGTTCAGCTTCCACAGGTTCGGATGCAACAGGTTCAGATTCCACAGGTTCGGATGCAACAGGTTCGGATGAGACAGGTTCAACAGGTTTTACTGATTCTACTGATTTAGTGGTTTGTTCAACGGTTGCTGGCTCTTCAACTGGTTCAGCAACAGTTTCAGGTTCAACCGACTTAGTTTCTGATTGAACTGCCTTTACTGATTCTGGAATTGATTCAACTGGTTCTGGCTTTTCAACTGTTACAGCTTGTGGCTGGACTTCGGGCGAAGCCATTTTAACAGGTTCAGCGACTACAGGCGCCACTTCAGCAGGTTTAGATTCTTCTTGTTTAGCTTCTTCCAATTTGGACTCTTCTGATTTAACAGCAGACTTGGGTTCTTCTACTGGTTTGGCTTCTTCAGTCTTTTTCGCTTCTTTTTCAGTTTTGACTTCTTCTGCTGGTTTGGCCTCTTTAGCTTTCTTCTCAGCCTCGGCTCTAGCTTTAGCTTCTTCTTTTTCTTTGGCCTTTTGAAGAATCTTTCTTCTAAATTCTTCAGCCACCAGTGATGCGTCTGCTGTTTTTGCGGCAGGGGCAGCAGGGGCAGCAATAGGAGCAGGAGCTGTGGCAACAGCAGGTTGAGTAGTAATAGGAGAAACCACTTTAGGAACAGGAGAAGATATTGGGGTATTTGAAGCACTCGATAGTTTCTTCTTTTCTTCGAAATCGACTTTTCTTCCTTCTTGATCAGTAACTTTCACTCGGGAACTACCAGGAAGACTCGAGACATCGACACCCGTACCAGTTGGAATAGAACCTACAGGGGAAATTGGACTAGCAGAAGCAGAGACCATAGATTGCTGAGGTTGTGATGGAGGAGGCTGCGATTGGAAGTAAGGATGGGATTGAGGATAGCCAGGACTGACCGGAACCTGATGCATTGGAATAGTTTGATAGTAAGGAATCTGATAATAACCAAATTGAGGAGGATAATCGCCAGCACCACCTTGCATATAATTAGGGTATTGATTGGAGCTGGAGTTATGGTTGATCTTTTGATTTTGGTTGTAATTTTTCCGGTTTGGATAATTTGGTTGTCGATTATTGTTGTAATTTTGTCGACCACCGGTATTATTGCCAGAAGAGTTACCTCCATTTTGACCATTATTATAGTTTTTATATGACTTGTAGCTGTTGCTGTTGTAGTGGTTGTTGGAATTATTGTAATTGCCACCACCACTACTAGAATTATTGCTATTGCCAGGATACTGTTTGTCAGTATTCTCAGGAATATCTGAACCACTAGTCATGATAGCAAAAAGTTGTAATTTCGATTCTGATAAAATCTGATGGTATCAGAAGAAAAGAACTTCACCTAATTTTTTCCCTTATATGATCCAGTTACGAAGGTAATGGATATGGAACTGGGAAAGGGTAGAGAAGAGAGAAAAGCGAAATCAATTTTTCTTTTTTTTGATTTTTTTTTTTTTGAAAGAAAAAAAAAAAAAATTTCGAATCAGACAAAAAATTTCACCAACCTGCAGAAAAAAAAAAACTACTTGGTGAAGAACACGCAAAAAAAAAAATGATGGTCGGAAGTGGAGAGATGAGAATTGGTAACGGGCGGAGTTGGAGCGAGAGCCCGAGAGAAAATAGGCCCAGAAGGGAGGTGGGAGAGAAAGATAATGGGTCCCCATGGGAACGGTGATAGGGCTCCGTATGCGGCTAAAGGTGCAGGCAGAACCGTGTGTAGCAAATCTTAAGCCTTAGCTAAATAGGAAACTGTAGAGATTGCGCGGAGGGGATGCAAGGGGGGTGGTCATTAATCTTAGCTAGGAGAATGGAGGATATGGGTTGTCCGGCAGAGTACTTGTCTACAGGGTCTGAACAATCAGGGCGGGTGGGAGAATGGAATTTAAGCGGGATGTACATATACAAGAGAGAGGTGAGGGAGTTGTAGTCCTAATGGGGTGTACGGGGGAAGAATGGTTCTGACGAAGGAGGAAGACTCAATTCATGCCATAGGTACGAAAAATAGCCATGGGTCCCTAGTCCATTTCTATATTGGGGTCGGTAACTATCTTGTTGCTAGTTATCTCGTTGCTAGTAGTCTTGCTGCTAGCTTATCTTGCGCTATCGCTTCACTAATCCGTACACCATAAGCCCAATGACCACCAAACTAAAGCCGTATATTATAGCCAGCTCCTTGACCGACTCTATCTGGTAGCAACTGATGATGAGATTTGGTTTAACACGGTCTTCTTCATCGGCATCTCCTTGACACAACTTAGCGTCCAATTGGTTGCAGAACTCAACCGTGCACTTGCCACATTTTTCTATGGGTTCCACCAATGATTTACCGTTGCACTCGCAACGACAGTACTGCTGGTGGCCTGCCACAGCAATCAGAGCCCAAAACAACAATAACCCGGGTTTCATCGACGAGACCGTACCTTGTACGTTTTTGGCCCAAGGCTTGACGGCGCTATAATAAATATATATTCAGAGCCGCGCACCCGTACACCAGAGTCGTGCGCGTGCTCGTACCACCATAGGTGAAAGTTGGAGGCAAACAAAAATTACGTCTGACACCGACTCTTTCCAGCATCAAACCAATGACCGTTTCCATCGAAAGACCATATATCCATGAAGGAGGTATAAAGCCGTACTTCGAACAACAAATTCAAGATACCGAGATCAAAATACAATCGACGACCCAGAATTTACGAAGATTGGAAGCTCAAAGAAACAAATTGAACAGTAAAGTACGTCAATTAAAAGATGAATTGAGACTATTGCAAGAACCAGGATCCTACGTCGGCGAGGTGGTGAAAGTGATGGGATTGAAGAAAGTTTTGGTGAAAATCCACCCTGAAGGAAAGTATATCGTCAACATCTCCAAAGACGTTGATATCAAGAAATTGACTCCTTCACTTCGAGTCTGCTTGAAAGCCGATTCTTATGATTTGCATAAAGTGTTACCTAATAAAGTGGATCCATTGGTGTCGTTGATGATGGTGGAAAAGGTGCCTGATTCTACTTACGACATGGTGGGAGGATTAGATAAGCAAATCAAGGAAATCAAAGAGGTGATTGAATTACCAGTAAAGCACCCAGAATTGTTTGAAAGTTTGGGAATTGCCCAGCCAAAGGGTGTCATTTTATACGGCCCACCAGGTACCGGTAAAACCTTACTTGCCAGATCCGTGGCCCATCATACTGAATGTAAATTCATCCGTGTCTCCGGGTCCGAATTGGTGCAGAAATACATCGGAGAAGGGTCGAGAATGGTTCGTGAATTATTCATCATGGCCCGTGAGCATGCACCCTCCATCATATTCATGGACGAAATCGACTCCATTGGGTCTTCCCGTGTTGAGGGATCGTCTGGTGGAGATTCAGAGGTGCAAAGAACCATGTTGGAGCTTTTGAACCAATTGGACGGATTTGAAAGTTCGAAAGATATCAAGATCATTATGGCTACAAATCGATTGGACATTTTGGATCCAGCCTTATTACGTCCCGGAAGAATTGACCGTAAGATCGAGTTCCCAGCCCCCACAATCACCGCAAGAACCGACATCTTGAAGATCCACTCTCGGTCCATGAACCTCACCAGAGGAATCAACCTTCGTAAGATCGCGGAAAAGATGAATGGATGCTCGGGGGCAGATGTCAAGGGTGTTTGCACGGAAGCAGGAATGTACGCTTTAAGAGAAAGAAGAATTCATGTCACCCAAGAAGATTTTGAGCTCGCGGTGGCCAAGGTGATGTCTAAGAACGACGAAGGTGCTGTGTCGTTAGCTAAATTGTTCAAGTAGGGCCTGAAAACAAGAATTAATTGAATTTTCTCTAGTAAATGGTACCGACAATCGAATTTTTTTGCAAGTACATGGTCCCAACAATCGAAATTTCAAGTAAGTGGTAGCGAAATTTCTCCAATACATGGTACAGATTGTGGTAATTTTTTTTTTGGCCTGAAAAAGTCTAAAAATGCCACGACACTATTATTTGGCGCGAATATATATAAAGGCAGGAACTTCTTCTCAAATAGCGTTCTTATTTTTTTTTTCCTTGTTTAGCAGCTTATAGAGAAAATAGAACGGCCATGAAAGTAGGTGTTGTGGTATCTTTCATATTGATAGCTGTAGGTCGGGCCCTTGAACTCAACTCGGACCCAGACAACATCTTCAACCGAATTGAATCAGCTCATGCTCACTTCTCGGAACAGGGTCCAACGTCTGATGTATACCGTGAATATGAGTCTCTCGCACTAGAGCTTGAAACCACCAGTTTCATTACCGATGGCGAAGAATATCCACTTTTCAAAGCGTTATCAAGAGAACAAATCGCACAAATCTTCTTTAAAAAGGCCCTCATTGAAATCAACTTGAATAAGGTCAAATTGGCAGTTGACGACCTTTTAAGGGTGATAAAGATCGATCCTTCCATCAAAAATGCACACACCCAACTCGTGCAACTATTAATCGAACAAGGTGATTTCGTTACCTTGAAAAAATTGACATCCAATGATGAAGACAAAAACAAAGACATTACAGAAAAAATTATAAAATGGGAGGGATTTCAAAAGGATCTAGAAGATTTGGCACAAAAAGATGACTTGTCCGTTGAGGAAATTGATCAATGTTTAAGCATTGTTGAAGGGTTGGTGAAGGTTAGTCCGTCCAATGCCAAATTATTCGAGTATCAGTTGAAGTGTTCCAAACTAAAGCTCATTAAAGATGATAGTAAACCCGTTGATCCCCATTTCAAAAACGTGGTGAAAAGTTTGGATAAATTAATCAAATTTCAACTGGTGCCTAATTTGGAATTGTACCTGGAGGTGTCACAGAATTTAATGTTTGCTCAATGCAGTTTCAAATCAAGCTGGAACTTTATCAAAAACTGTTTGAGATTGGATAATGAGGATGCCACATGTGGAAGAATCTCCAAGCACTATGCGAAATACTCTAAATTTTACGACGTTTTTGAATCGTACTCCGTATTTCAGAAAAAGTTGTACCCTGATTTCGAGACATTGAATGAAATAAGTGATGATGACGAGGTACAAGTGGATTGGCAGTATATCAATGATTTCTTGTTCAAAGATGACTTGAAGCTTTCTGCCCCTGATTTACGTAAATTGAATAGCGAGACCAAAAGTGTGAAAACCAATTATGACTATTTGATCTATTTGGCACAGAAATTTGTTGACGAGGAGTTTGGTGAATATGACAATGGTAAATATAAGAAAGTGGTTAGTAAGAATCTTGTGGGTAAACTCAAGCTTGTAATGAACTTGAATAAAATCGCTTGCGAATCCTACATACAGTTGAAAGATTATAAGGAAGGTAAGAAGTTTTGCCAGAAGCAGATTACCGATGAGCCTGTTGACAAATTGTTCTTGCCAAAGTACATCCAAGAAATTGACACCTTGTTGGGCAAACAGAAGTACAGCGAAGCAGTAAGGAAGCTTAACTTATTCAATGATAACGTCAAGAAAACAAAAATGTTCAAACAAAGAGAGAAGATTGTTGAGGAATATAAGCGGAAACTTCAACAACAAAAGCAGCAACAACAACAGCAGCAGCAGCAATACCAGTACCAACAGAATCAACAACGTCAGCAAGCCGCTCGGAAGCCTGCCAACGATTATTACAAAGTGCTTGACATTCCACGAGATGCGGACGAAAAAACCATCAAGAAGGGCTACAGAGCCCAGACGTTGAAATATCATCCTGATAAGTACAAAGGTGGTGACCTTACACCAGATCAAATAGAAAACAAGATGCAAGAAATCAACCAAGCCTATGAGGTATTGTCGCAACCTGAATTGAAACAGAGATACGACAATGGAGATGACCCCAATGATACCACTCCAGGACAAGGAAATGGAGGGCCAGGAGGTATGCAATTCAACTTCAATGGGGACTTTTTCAAGCAATTCATGGGAGGGCATCAATTCCAGTTCCAAGGGTTCGGGGGAAACCACCGTCTGAATGTGAAGTACGAAAGAAAACGAAGAACAAGTTGAAAAAAAGAATCGTGAAGATGAAGAAAACCAAGAACGTGAAGCTGTAAGGAAAGAGAAAAGAGGATTGTGTTTTTTTTGCTGAGCGATAGAAAGTCCATCCCATATGTAAATATAACTATACCTTGTCTGTATTGATTAAACCAATACAGCCAAATAGAATGGAAACATGTAGCTTCTGTAATATACCCAAACACCATATTTCACAGCCAAACGGTTTCAGCAACGCATTGGCCTATTCTGGTACCGTCCCAATTAGGCAAGTTGGCGCCCTACCGGGGCACCGACGATACGCAATCCGGTACACAAAGCCACAATCGCTTAACGGTCGTTTGTGGAGAGTGGCACATATAAAGAGTCATATCTGCTCTCAAGTTGGCGTCGCAAAAGATGTAGACACTTTTCTTAGCTTTTTTTTAGATATCTGAATTGCTATGAAGCTTTCCACTTTCACCACCGCCACGCTCTTGTCGTTGGCTACTAGCGTCAACTCGTTGCCCCTCGGCTTACCGCAAAGTTTGTTCCAGATACCCAAGTTTGGGTTCGAGAATGTGGCCAAGTTGGTGCAAACAGCCAATGTTGACTACTCGCAGGAGTTTAACGACCCAGAATTATCATTGGAAGCCTACAACAAGTTACCAGAAATCGATACCGAGGCATTGCAAGCATTAGTCAGCGAAGATTCGTTGAGGCACCGTGCCGAGGTGTTGTACAACATCTCCTTAGACTCCGTGGGCCAATACGGGAACCCAACCCGTGTAATTGGTAGTCCCGGTCATTGGGGTACCATCGACTACATTGCCAGAGAAATCAGAAAGTTGAATGGTTACTACAAGGTGAAAACCCAATCCTTCAGTGCTATTGATGGTAAGGTCAAATCTTACTCGTTGTTGATTGACGGGGTCGAGCCAAAATCCTTGGAACCATTGTCATTGACCCCTCCTACTCCAAAGTCCAAACCGGTACATGCCAATTTGGTGTTAGCCACCGGCTTTGGATGTGAATTGTCCGACTTCCCTGCAGACACCAAAGGCAACATTGTGTTGGTCAAAAGAGGTCAATGTGCTTTCGGTGATAAATCAATCAATGCCGGTAAATCGGGAGCTGTTGGTGCCATTATTTTCGACTCTGAAGGACCTTTGCATGGTACTTTAGGCAGCCCAACCGGGCAAGAAGTTCCAACCGTGTCAATCTCGGAAAAAGATGCTAAGGCTTATATCGATGCATTGACCGAAGATCCTAGTCCAAAGTTCGAAACTACCTTATACGTTGACTCGTATGTCAAGAAAATCAAAACTCTCAATGTTGTTGCTGAAACAGTCTTCGGTGATCATGACAACGTCGTTTCGTTAGGTGCTCATTCCGACTCTGTCGGTGCTGGTCCTGGTATTAATGATGATGGTTCCGGTACCATCTCGTTGTTGGATGTAGCTACTGCTTTAACCAAGTTCAAAATCAACAATGCTGTGAGATTTGCCTGGTGGGCTGCCGAAGAAGAAGGATTATTAGGATCTAACTAGAATGCTGAATCATTATCTCCCGAAGAAAACCAAAAATTGAGATTATTCATGGACTACGATATGATGGCCTCACCAAACTACGAATACGAAGTATATGACGCCAACAATAAAGACCATCCTGATGGATCGGGAGATTTGAAACAATTGTACATTGACTGGTACTTGAAAAACAACTTAAACTACACTTTAATCCCATTCGACGGTAGATCTGATTACGTTGGGTTCATTGATGCTGGTATTCCTGCCGGGGGTATTGCTACCGGTGCCGAAAAAGTGAAAGACAAAAAGGGGGTTGAAAAATTCGGTGGTGTTGCCAACGAATGGTTTGACCGTTGCTACCATCAATTATGTGATGATTTATCCAACCCAGACTATGGGGCCTGGGTAATTAACACCAAATTGATCTCTCATTCCGTTGCTACTTACGCTAAGACTTTCGAAGGATTCCCTGAAAGGGCACCAGTAGAAGCTTCAATTAACAAGGCTGGTAAGCCTTCGGATAACTTCAAGTACCGTGGATCTACTTTGGTCATCTAGGTTCGAATATCCTCCTCCAGTTGCTGATTTTTCAATCTCAAGGTGCCTGAATGGGCTTCTCCTATACATAAAATCTAATCCCTTATATATACTTACAAGCATCTCTTTAAAGGGAGCTTCCTTATATACAACTGAACAATCTAACTCATTGCCTTATAGAATTTGGTAAACTTCAGATGCCTTATTGCAGCCTTCACTAGAGATCCGTGCACCATACCCCCACTCTCCTCCAAATACATCATGGATCCCCCACTCTTGGAGAGTGGAGGCAATTGACCTACGCAAAACTCCAGACGATCACCGGAAGCCTGTAGGCCATTCAATACAGAGTTTACTCTCAGACAATTCAATACAGAGGTAGCTTTCTATGCTCTCTTCCGCAAACTCTGTATCGCAACCGAGTCAGCATTGCTTTCAAAGGAAGTTGACAGAGCGA
>JANIVW010000102.1:0-29446 GCA_030555995.1 Isabelozyma heimii
GCTCTATGAAAAAAATCTGAGATGAGTACGAGCTAACAACATATCATAGTCCATATGCCATCTGTCGAAACTAAAAAGCCTCAGGGAAGGCAAAGCGGAGGAAAGCAGAAGCAGGCTCCAGAGAAGGAGAGGTTTATCCAGTGCTGTGGAGACATTTCCTTAGAGTTGGTAGCATCGTTGAAAAATTCCAAAGACATCAACTTGAATGGTTTAATCATTAGATATGCCAAAAAGTACAAATTGAAACAACAACCAAGGTTGACAGACATTATTGCCTCCATTCCCGATCAATATAAGAAGTACCTTATTCCAAAACTCAAAGCCAAACCGGTCAGAACCGCATCAGGAATTGCCGTCGTGGCAGTTATGTGTAAACCTCATAGATGTCCACATATTGCTTACACAGGTAACATTTGTGTTTACTGTCCTGGTGGGCCCGATTCGGATTTTGAGTATTCTACCCAATCTTATACAGGGTACGAACCAACATCTATGAGAGCTATTAGAGCTAGATATGATCCTTATGAGCAAGCAAGAGGTAGAGTGGAACAATTAAGACAGCTAGGCCATTCTATTGATAAAGTCGAGTATATCATTATGGGAGGTACTTTTATGTCGTTGCCCATCGAATATAGAGAAGATTTTATTACTCAATTACATAATGCATTAACTGGTTTTAATGGACGGAACATTGATGAAGCAATCCAATTTTCCCAACAATCTCAAACAAAATGTGTCGGTATTACTATTGAAACTAGACCTGATTACTGCACCGAGACTCATTTGAGTGACATGTTGAAATATGGATGTACCAGATTAGAAGTTGGTGTGCAATCAGTTTATGAAGATGTTGCCAGAGATACCAATAGAGGACATACGGTTAAATCAGTATGTGAAACATTTGCCGTAGCAAAAGATGCCGGTTATAAAGTGGTGAGTCACATGATGCCAGATTTACCCAATGTGGGAATGGAAAGAGATTTGGAACAGTTCAAAGAATATTTCGAAAATCCAGAATTCAGAACTGATGGTTTGAAATTATATCCAACTTTGGTCATTCGTGGTACTGGTTTATACGAGTTATGGAAAAAGGGTTTGTATAAATCATATAATGCTAATGCATTAATTGATTTAGTGGCTAGAATATTGGCTTTGGTTCCTCCTTGGACACGTATTTATCGAGTTCAAAGAGATATCCCTATGCCTTTAGTCACTTCAGGGGTTGAGAACGGGAACTTGAGGGAATTAGCGTTAGCCAGAATGAAAGATTTTGGTACCACTTGTAGAGATGTCCGTACAAGAGAAGTCGGAATCCAAGAAGTTCATCATAAAGTTTCGCCTGATCAAGTCGAGTTAATCAGAAGAGATTACTATGCCAATGGTGGTTGGGAAACTTTTTTATCATATGAAGATCCGAAGAAAGATATTTTGATCGGTTTGTTAAGATTGCGTAAGGCTTCGAAGAAGTATACTTTCCGTAAAGAATTTACCAGTCAGCCCACATCTATTGTCAGAGAATTGCATGTTTACGGTTCGGTGGTGCCGCTTCATTCGAGGGATCCTAGAAAATTTCAGCATCAAGGGTTCGGTACCTTGTTAATGGAAGAAGCAGCAAGAATTGCCAAAGAAGAACATGGTTCGGAAAAAATCAGTGTCATATCGGGTGTTGGGGTGAGAAACTATTATGCAAAATTGGGTTACAAATTGGATGGTCCATATATGTCCAAGCTGCTTCTAGATAACGAATAATCAAATATCTCTTTCCTTCTCTATTGTATACTATTTATAACTATGTTCATACCTTTAATTTATTATCTCATTAAACTAGATAGAGGTTCCGCTTCACGGAAGATTGTCACATGATTGCTCATACATGATGACAACTAATATTTTTTATTCTACAACAATAAAACGACCACACCTGTGACTCCGGAAACAATATGGTCGGAACCTTGTTGAAAGTCGTAAGGCATTTTCATCCTTCTTGTTTCATAAAAAGGAAAAAATCAATCTCTGATTAGCACCAAAACTTTATACTCGTCATAATCAAGCTTCTCGGCATTTACCTTCGACCAAGAACAAGAACCAATTAGACAGATTTAGACATCATGTCCTGCATACCTCTTTTTTAACAGTTTTAATCGACTATTTTGTATTTGTAACCTATTCACTTCCAGAACCTTATTTTTTATGATGCTCCTGTCAAATTCTTAAATCTGCATTTCCGCATGCAGGTGTAGGCATATTTTTTTTGCTATTTCTCGGCTTTATCTACAAACTATTAAGGTTACCGTTTCAGGTATTTTTAATGTATGGAATCCACTCTGCCAAGAAACTCGAAATAAGTAAACGGCACTCGGCGCCACTGATATGGGAATGTGATATCTAAAACGCTTTATCTCTGAATAATAGACTCGGACTATGGAGACACATGTCAAAAAAATTGATTTAAAATCAGACAAATTCCTCGAAAAGTCCGTTTGAGTCTCTGGAAATTAATCTCAATTCTGAAAATGGCTAAGTTTCTTCTCTCTATAGCTTGTCTTCTCTCTATTCTTGCGCAAGCTACCGCCCTCTCTTTGGGTTCGGTAGGTTCCAACCCACTTGAGAAGAGAGGAGGACGTACATTTACTCTTCCAATTAAGGTTAATTATAGTAATAAGAATGGAAACGAAAGTGTCATCGAAGCTAGAGATGAATCAGTTGGTTTACATAACGAAAAATGGTGGTATTCCACTGAGATATATCTTGGTTCAAACAATCAAAAGATCATAGTTAATGTTGATACGGGATCCTCAGATCTATGGGTTCCTGGAAATGGTGTTCAATGTGCCAACGGAATTCCTTGCACAAGTGAAGGAACTTTTGACCCTTCTTCATCAACCACTTACAAAAAACTTGACAGAAAATTTGAAGCAAGTTACCTTGACGGTACTCATTCTGGAGGTGATTATGCTACTGATTCTCTTTCTTTTAACTCTGATGGTTCAGACGGTATTACAAATTTTCAATTTGGTGTTGCAACTGAATCAGCTAATAGAAATCCAATCCTCGGTATCGGTTTCAAAGCGTTAGAAGCAACTGGAGACAGAAACTACAAGTATGATAACTTACCAATTGTCCTTAAGCAACAAGGAAAAATTGATAAAGTTTCCTACGCCGTTTTCTTGAATGATAAGAATAGTGACACAGGTAATGTCTTATTCGGGGGCTACGACAAAGCTAAAATCGATGGTGATTTTGTTACTTTACCTGTCACTTGGCTGGACAGATTAGACATCGACCTTAACTCCGTTAGTTTCAACGGACAAGTTATTACGACCTCGAAACTTAGTACCACCGCAGACACTGGGTATACTTATACAACATTGGCTCCAGATCAATTTGACGCCATTGGACAAGCTCTTGGAGGTATCAATAAAGGTAACTACTATGCTGTTCAATGCTCTAAATTTGAAGGAAAAGATTTAGAATTCAATTTCAATGGAATAACAATCAAGGTTCCTTTCACTGATTTGTTGTACGATCTTGGTGGTGGTGTGTGTGATTTATTGATCAGACAGGATAATAGAATAAGCAGTCTCGGGGATAACTTCTTAAGACACGCTTATCTCTATTACGATCTTGAAGCGAGAACTATTTCAATTGGTCAAGCTAAATACACTGACCAGACTGATATTGTCACTGCATGAACGTGGTTTTACAGCTATATAAAGATTGAAGCGTTTTTTATTATTCTAGATGTAAACAAACCACGAAATCTCCTTTAAATGGTGTACATCTCCAGATGTACAAAATAGGCCTTGTGTGCATATTGACACAACAGACACATGCAGGAACAAAAAGCTTCGAGGGCCGAGAGCACCACAAGAGCTTAACGCATGAAATGCAAAAGTATTTGTCAAAGATAATAGCCAAACAAAACCCAAAATGGAATCGGTTTAGACGTAGTGTATTCTCTAAGATTTGAGTACCATAGGAGTATGGCATCTTCTTCCTACAAGATAAAGATACTCTAATGTCCAATTGAGAGCCAAAGGCCAGTCCATTTCCACTATATAGCTGAATTAACTGGGTACATGCTGCATCCCGTATGTCTCACCGGAATTTTTGACGCCAGTGCGTTAACGGGAAAAGAAGGATTTGGTGTACCTATGATTTTGCAAGGACCAAAATACAACCTCATGGATGAAATAGTTAAAGCCCTTACTATTTTGGGAACAAGTACGGTTGTCTCTAAGGTTTCGGTTAAAAAGAGAAACATTTTATTTCCTTTCTCTGTTTGCATTGTCATGTCGGGTCAGCGCGCGGTAGAAAGCCTAAGTCTTGTTGACGTAAACTCAAAATCAATGTAATTTCAATTGCTCACGATATTATTTTTTCAGTTTCCCTGCATTGACACATGCATTCACGAAATGCACAATTTGGTATTCCCTGCAAAAAAGGAACTTGAGCAGTTCTTTTTGGCCGTTATACTGCGGATAGGATGAGTTGAGTTTGCATCAACGTACTATTCAACACATGGTTCAAAGCTACTTCCACATTATAAGAACTCTAACCTTCCTCTCTCCCCTCATAGAAGAATGTCAGTACTGCGTGAGCTATGATTCGCGTACTTTGGGCATTAGCGATAATGCTTTGTTCAGTTCTAGCAGTAGAACCCGATATCTACCTGCGGACCATAAATATACTCAGTCTACCATTTCAGATTGTGCCATTAAAGAATCCAGACATCTCTGTGTATGAACAAGTGAATGTTGTTCATGATGGGTTCATCTATACCTCAACGATATACCTTGGTTCCAACAACCAACAAATACTAGTTCAGGTAGATACCGGCTCTTCAGACTTATCTGTGCCCGCTCCCAATGTTAAATGTGTGAGGAATGCAGCTTGTACAGAAGGAGGCACGTTTAATTCATCTTCCTCGTCTACCTTTAAAGATCTCAATGCCCATTATGAGTTAAGATATCTTGACGGGACAAGCTCTCGAGGAGACTATGGTACAGATTCTCTTTCATTTCAATCAGACGGGCTTTATGGGGTGAAAGATTTACAATTTGGAATTGCCAACGAATCGGCAAACTATTTGCCAGTTTTGGGTATCGGATTCAAGTCGCTAGAAGTAACTGGAAATTCCACTCCCAAATATGACAACCTACCAATCTCTCTCAAAAATCAAGGCTATATAAATAAGGTTGCTTATCTGGTTTTCTTAAATGATCTGAATGCCAAAACTGGTCATATATTATTCGGTGCCTATGATAGAGCCAAAATTGAAGGTGATTTGGTCCCCCTTCCCATTACAGCGTCAGATAGATTAAATGTGGACCTAAACTCCATAACTTATAATGGACAAGACATAGACATCAATTTCAGTGTTACACTAGACACCGGGGCAAGTGTAATTACTTTACTTCCTAAAAGTTTTGAAGCATTGGGTAAAGCCCTCAATGGAACTCAGAAAACTGATAGATTTTATGGAAAGCATTACATTTTTGACTGCGATGCCTTCAATGGCCAGTCTTTGCTGTTTAATTTTGATGGAGTAAGTATTGCTGTCCCTTTCGACGACCTTTTGAAACAAAATAGTGACGGCAGCTGTACTCTATTAATTTTAGAAGGTGAGCATATCTCCAGTTTGGGTGATAACTTCTTACGTCATGCATACCTATTATACGATTTGGAGGACAGGACCATTTCAATGAGCAAAGTGAAATTCACTAAGGACTCGGAAATTGTTCCAGTGTATTGAGGAAAATAGTCGATAAGAATAAGTTTTGCAGTTGAATAGGCTATTAAGCAACTGGACTTTGAAAAATAGTTGCAACTCAATGAACCACTCTTTTGCTGTTACAAACTTAAAAGTATAAATACCGATTTATTTTTTTTTTCATAGAGAATTGTACAGTCAAAGTACCTATTCATACGTCTAGATATTTCTGAAATAGTTAATAACACAAGGGGAAGAAATAAGAAACGAATACCCTCGAAATAAATGAAAATAATAAATGAAAAATGCATGTGCGGCTTTGGCAGTAATGAACGTATTTATGGTAATGAGGGCATGGTTATAATTATGCAAAACTGAGAATAGACAGTGGAATAGTGCTTATAGTACAGTCTTAATGATGGCTATGAGGGTGATAATACTTTCCTGATTGGTTCAGAATTTCTTTGGTCCAACCTGGAATATCTTCACCCGTTCCTCCAACTGGTCGTTCAAGTACAACATTCTCTAAACCAAGGGCATCGCTTAAGAATGGATGATTTACCATTCCACCAGCATCTGCCCTTGATTCAGGTTGCAATACTAACATTGGCTGTAAAAATTCAGCAATTTCAATGGCATCACTAACGGGAAACTTATACTTCTCTATCAAGACATCTTTAAGACCCCACGGCTTTAATTTCAGGATCCGTTGTAATTCACCACGAGAATTGAAGAAATCTCGGGTATAATAACCCTCTTTCAACATTGATCTGGGAAATGGACCAATCAATTCGATAATCTGAGCAATATGATCATCATCCTTAGTGTAGGATTTCCCATTTCTAGGGTCAAATAAATAATCACCAGTTAATAGTTCAAAAATTAAACATGCAAAAGACCATAAGTCCGTCGATGCCCCCCAGTGGTAACCAAGTAAAACCTCCGGTGACCGATACTGTCTTGTTTGAATTTCGTCAGTGAAGTGGTGATGAGTCCAACATGCGTTTCCCAAATCGGCGATTTTCACGGAAATCAATTCATCTTCGTTGATAACAATTCCGTAGTCGCTATTATTATGGGCATCTTCTCCCTCGTTATATGTTGAAGGAATCAATACTGGTTCTGTGGTGGTATTGTTCGAGATTGACATTGAAGAAAGTGAACTGTTGAGAGTATCGGCTTTATCTAATTGATTTGGGTCGGTGTTGCTGGTGGTCTTCGATACTGGAAGCCCAAGAGGGGTGAAACTACTGTCGTATTGGGATCTAATTGGAGTATTAGCAGTCGAATTTGCCAATCCGTAAACACTGGTAAATGACTTATTGAAACTTCTGAGTGGTGAAGGCAATGGTTGGGATCCAGTAATTAATGTTTGTCTTCTAGATCTGCGACCATTTCTTCCTAGTGACGGAGAATTAGTACTTACCTTGGAAATGGTGGAAGGAGTAGAAGTGGAGGAGGATGTTTTATCACCACTAAGCTTCTGAGTATGAGGAGTAGTTTGACTTGAGGTTGCTGGAGTCACATTTCCTGAGCTAAGGGCCAACTTGGATTTAGATTTTCTGATTTTCTTCTCTAATTTAGCCTGAATTTCTTCTTGTTCAACCATTCTTACAATTTGTTCAACATCGCCTATTTCGATAAGGACGTTTTCTGGTTTCAAATCAGTATGGATGACACCACACTTTCTATGGAGAAAATCAAGAGATGACAATAATTGTTTGGCGATTTGTTTGACGAAAACAATTGGAATTCCTCGGTGCTTATATCTTCTGATTAAACCGAGGAGGTTTTCTCCCAACACTTCAAAAACCATAACCACATGTACACCATTGGGACCCTCATGAGTGAAGGTGTCTAGTAATTGAATTACATGTTCATGTCCAGGATGATGGATATCTGACGTTGTAACTTTATCCAATAGTTTTATTTCGTCTACGGCAGTATCCGTATAATGCTTTGCACTTCTGACGATTTTCATAGCTACATGGCATTGCTTATCGTTATCTCTGGCCAACCAAACGGTGGAGAAATGGCCCCATCCTAGTTTTCGTACAAGGGTATATTTGTCATTCTTATAGTTTTCTCCAATGTAGCACGGATGATATCCACCGGGGACATAATCTTTGAGGTCCTCTTCATTTTCTGGATTTATGTCATCTTCTTCATCATCGTCGTCGTCTTCTTCTTCCTCCTCGTTTTCCTTCTCATCACGTTCTCGGTGTTCTTCTGTGCCAATAGTGAGGTCAAATTCTTCGTCACTATCACCTACGTGTTTCTTTTGGTCTTTCCCAAATGTGGTTTTTAAAGGGGATAATTCAGGCTTGAAGGATCTGACCGACGACTCTGAGGTACTGACCGTGGGAGTGCCTGATGCTATTAAGTTTGGTAAATATGGCGGAGGCGTTTGGGTATGTTCATATTGATTTTCTGATGGGCTATTATACTTCGATTGTTTGTGATCCTGGTTGCTATCAGCTTTTTGAATTGCAATGGATAATTTAGATATGTGCGAGTTTGTCATTAAAGGGAATTGACGGTATTTGTGTTTCTTTTCTTGTAATTCGTTGATTTTGACTTAATAGCTAATAGTAGAGTTTTGGAAAATTGGATAGATCAAACGGATCACGATGCTGGTTGGGATGTGGACTGGATTATAAGATCGGAGTGGGGTTCGTGTTCGATGTTTATCTCCGATATTTGTCTTCTACCCTTGGCTGATTAGAGGATGGTTGCTGGAAAATAAGTGATATATCAACGTGTATATTATGTGGTCAGTCGTATGTATATCCTTAGATCAGGAAACAACTCACACACAAATAGTTAATATGCTTATACCCGATAACTTCCTAGGTTCTTCTTGAACACGAGACGGGTTTATGCCTGTTGTTGATCTTTACGCTGGTCGTTGATGGCTTCAAAGAAAAGAAGCAATCGCAAAATACACTTCACTTTAAATCTAAATCAAAGGAGTGGAAACCAAAGTGTTGTGATGAGATTCAACTTAAATAGAAAAATAAGAGTCTGCTAGATGTATTTTTTAATTTCCTGTGATTCCTTGAAGTCGCGCAGAAAAAAAAAAAAGAAAACGAGATGAAAGATTTTCAACCGATTATTTCGGAGATGAAGTCCTCGCACAAATACGACACAACAAGTCACAATAAGCTCAGATGGGATGATTTAAAGAACGCAGTACGATCTCTATTTGAGGCTCTTAATGTGTTTCTGTCGGATTTTGGCCACCTTCATCATAATGTAGTGGTTGAGTTTTACTAGAAATAGTGCTACACTCGTTCGCTGAACTAATACATTAACTATAAAAATTTATTTAAAAATCTAATCCATTTCGATATCAATTTCTTCTTCTTGTTTTGGTTCTTCCTTTGGTTTTTCTTCACCCTTGTTAGCTCTGGCAGCAGCTAACTTTTCAGCCATAGCAGCAGCTTGAGCAGCTTCTTGCTTTTGTCTGATGGCTTGTTTCTTTTCTTCCTCTTTGGCTAAGTAACGACCTCTGATGATGTTACCAATGGAAGCCAATTCTTCGTATTTGGCGATGTATTTGGCCTTGGTGGAATCTTCACCAGCATCATATAACCAATCTTCGGCTTTCATTAACAATCCAGATAATTTTTCCTTTTCAGCATCGGAAGCAAAATCCTTGTATTGGTCGTCTAATTTACCTCTCAATTCGTAAATGTATTCTTCCAAAGCATTCTTTCTATCTTCAGTATCAGCAACTAATTTGTCTTCCATAACTAATTTGCTTTCTTTTTCAGTGAAGGAGTTTCTGACGTCTTCGGATAAAGCAGCAGAGGTAGCTTCAATAGTCAAGTCATCTTTCTTAACAACTTTCTTAACTTCTCTGTATTCTGGTTCAGCGTCTTCATCGACTTCTTCACCTTCTTTTGGTTCAACTAATTCTTTCACCAATTTTTCTTCAACAGTGTAGGCAGATTCAATGGTGTAGAAACCAGAAGGATCGTTTCTCAATTTTAATTTAACCGGAATAGAAGAGTCTCCTTGGTTTGGAACAACGCCCTTGATAGTCCATTTGACCACAATTGGGTCGGTACCGGCCGGTAATTCAGCTTTGTTGGTGTATTTGGCAATAATTTCAAAATCACCTTTTCTGAATAAAGTAATGATTTTAGTAGATGGGAAGAGACCACCTCTTGGGAAAACTTCCAAATGGTCTTCATCTTCGTCTTCCTTATCCCAGAAGTAAGACACGGAGTATGGGTTGAAATCTTCGAATTTGAATGGTCTGACTCTTAAGGTAGGGGAGTGCATGGCACAGATAAAAGCATTACCTCTAGCAATGGCTTCATCTTGATTCAAAGTGAAAGATAATTGTTTACCGAAGAATTCACCAATCTTGGCTTTCAAAGATGGAACTCTGGTACAACCACCAATAAGTTCAATAGAATCAACATCAGCAGCAGATACACCAGCATCCTTCAAAGCGGTTTCAATTGGAACATAAATTCTTTCTAACAATGGTTGGATAAATTCTTCTAAAGATTCTCTGGTTAAAGAAGAAGAAACATCGACATCATTCATGATCGATTCGACATTAATTGGAGCTTGGGTGTTGGCAGATAAAACTTTCTTCAATTTTTCTGAAGCACTTAAAAGTCTGTAAAAAGCTTTTGGGTTTTCATGGACATTGATTTTGTATTTACCTTTGAATTCGTCAGCAAAGTGGTTAGCAATGGCATAATCGAAATCTCTACCACCGAAATGTTTATCGTAAGCAGAACCTAAGATTTTCAATTCACCCTTTTTAACAGCAGCAACCGACACTTGATAAGAAGAATGACCAATGTCAATGAAGGTGACAATTCTTGGTTTATCCTCAGGTAAGTCATTAGCTTTGAAGACCCCGTAACCAACCGCAGCGGCAGTAACCTCGTTCACAATTCTCACTGGGTTTAAACCGGCGATTTTACAGGCATCAGAAGCAGCACGACGTTGCTTTTCAGTGTACCAAACTGGAACAGAGAGACAGATATCAACAAGATTCCCCTTGGTTTCTTTGAAGGTAATGTCTTTGATTTTATTGATGTACATGGCAGCTAATTGGGTAGAAGTGAATTCTTGTTGTTCACCCAAGAATCTAACTTTAGCTGAAACACCTCCATCTTGGCTCTTAACTAATGGGGCAGTGAAGTATTTCTTTTCAATTTCGAAATCTGGATCATCATAACTTAAACCTAAGATTCTCTTCAAGTTATCGACGGTGTTCTTTAAGTTGGAAGTTTGTTGGTTCTTACCACTTTCACCGATATTTCTGTTTCTTGGACCGAATCCAACCAAGGAAGGAGTGGAACGGTTAGAGACCTCATTAACAATGATATCAATACCTCTGTTTCTTGCGCAGGCAACAACAGTATTCTCGTTACCGAAATCAACACCAAATGGAACAGACATTTTCTATAATTATCTAAATAAATATACTTCGAAAAAAGAAAATTTACTCTTTTTATGGTGATTTGGTTTGTTCTCAAATTTTTTTTTTTTCAGACGTTTGCCAATGAGTTTAAATCACAAAACTGGCGATGTCTTCATGGGACGATTGTTGAGAAAGACACGACCTTTAGAAGTTTCGAGAATCGTCCAGCACTAACTCAAAGGTTGCTGAGCAGTTGGTTGGTGCAAGGTTGGGGAGAGCAGATGGTGTTGATACATTTGGTTGTAGTATGATCAGCTAGCAAAGGAAGGCAGGTAGTTTCTTTTCGTTTGGAAATTGGGTCCGAAATGGCCGCAACATGATGTTGCAATGTAAATCAGTGAGACTGTAGAACCAATGGAGGAATAGGTGATGGCATATTACCTGATAAAGAGCATCGAGTCGGATATCCTCTCGGTCGTAATAGAGCAAGTAATTTAGGCCACTTGAGAAGGTAAAGCCAAAGATGCCGATCAACGGACGTAGCACGATAAATTAGCAGGCTACTTAATTATAAGATGATGATGTGATGATTTAGGCTGCAAAATATCATCGAAGTGTGTTGAGATTTAGAAGTTAGAGGATAAGTTGAACATGTCTACACTAACGTATATACAGATCTATTAGACTATATACTTTGTTGCAATATTGTGAGCAATGTCATCCAACCAGGGCTCTCCACTATCCGTAAGTAATCTTCATATTTACGATCCTTGACAAAATTGATTACCAAGTCAAACTCATCTTCACTTAAAATCCCCATTTTTGACAAGTATATCAAGAAATGGAAATCACAGAGCTTTGACCCATCAGCCTGGTCGCTGCTGATCAAATTATGCACAGCATGCAAATCTTGTAAATCGCCCATGAAGTCCCTGTTTTCGATAACGAAATCTTGATTGAATAATGGTTGGGGATTTAATGGGAATGAGTCCAGCAATGAAACCAATAAAAACTCTACTGGAAAACTTGGCTTAGCATTGGTTTTGACCTCCAATCCATATTCATTTATTTTCAGGTAAAAAATATCCGGAACGTATCTCTTGTTGTCCGTTTTGTTAATGTATAGTTGAGAGGGTTGAGTCGACCCCGTGATCATGTCGGCTCTGACCAAGGCTTCAGCACTGGTGGATACTTGGTACGACCGAGGTTCGATTTCTCCATTCAATCCTCCCGATATCACACAGGTTACGAATTTGGATGAAAACTTGCCACTATTGCAGTACTTGGAGGCATTAGGGTTATTTACTTGATACTTGGCTGCCATTATCACCTCCAAACACGATAAGAAATAAGTATCCTTGTGTCTTTTACATAACACAGTACCATTCCCAACCCCACTGTCAATTAAATCGGTGAATGTGATACCAACTTTATAGATCCCCAATGCGGCAGCTATTTTATCTACATGGGATTCATTTTCCCAATTCAATAACGTTAATCCATCGGTTTCCCCAGACTGAGGTGGCTCATAGATTGCTTCCACAACTGCTTTAATCCCCAAGGGTACCTTATCAAAAACTTCGTATCTTCCATACAATATTCCGAATCTTTGTACTCCGGTTTTTCGCCATGAGTCGATGAATTTATTCAAGATAGAGTGATCAGCAAATTCCACATGGTCGACCATACGGAACTTTTGCTGCTGCAAAGTAATTACTGGGGGCTGACATTTGGAACAGATTCCCTTGGGATACGGAGCATGCCCATTAGGACAATTCATGTTAATGGAATAATCATCCTCTTCTAATGGAGCCATATATGAGGTGGCGTTGTTTTTGTTGTTTTTCTGATCGTTGATTTCTCTAAGATAAGCATGGAAGGACATATGTTTGAACCCTTGTTCTTTCCTGTAGTCTTTGTCCCATGGAGGTAAAGGAGAACAGTATTCACACATTCCTTTGTCTCCATGTCGACAAACGCTTGATTTGGGCCTTTTGATAAGACCATCCTCCTTGTCCAAGAGGTTGTCTACAGGTAATTGCTCAACTGCTTTTGGTCCCGAGCTAACAGTTGCCTTTACCGCATCAGTCTTGTTTGTTATAGCAACTGAAGTAGAAGAGGGAACTTCAGTGATGTCACTACTTTCATAGGTGAGAAATAACATGTCTCCATTCTTCAATCCTAAAGATTCCACTGTCTTTCCAATAAACTCACTAACAGGCCTTCCCTTATCATTTGGCTTGTCGCTTATATATATGGATTGCGGGTTCTTGATATTAATCTTGTTCACGAGTTCTTCGACCGTCACCAAGAAGTCACTGGCGTCATTTGCATTGACTCGGAACATTCCATCTTTGGACCTGAATCGAAGGATCATCTTGTCGCGTGGTTTCTTTGGTTTGCGATGTAGACAAATAGTTAAGCACTAGTGGCAATGATTGAGATTTTGATGGATGTGTTTCCATATGCAGGAATCTCTATTTCAAGAAATACATACTCGACATATATCCATCGGTAGAATTGCCTTTTGGTCTTTTGATTGAAGCGGCCCTGTACTACTAATCAGAAACTTCAACTTCTTTGGCCATGTCCTCTTTACCTATCGATATACCTCATGAACTCTTCGTATTACTCGAAGGCACCGACTGAAGTTGCAGCCACATTAATTCGTCCTGAAATACTCTAATTCGGTTTTTTTTTTTCAAGTCGTAGGATCTCATAAGCAAATCTTAGGTTCTAATACGGCTAGACACTGTATCATACATGACAGCAGCAATAACCTGACTTTTGTTTTTTTTTTTTTTTTTTTTTGACTATAGAACTGAAAAAAAGCAGAAAAAAATTTCCGCACTTCGTACTATCCTTCGGGATGGTACATTTGTCAATTTTAACAATACAGAGAAGATTAGCATTGTCCTTGCATAAAGATGACACGCTTTACAAAGAGATTTACCCATTTTTTTTGGCTCTTGATCTAGAGCAGGAGTAGTATAGTGAACCATGTCAGTAGTTGCTCCAGACCCTTCAGACGAGGTTATCTATCCATAGAGGATCGATTAGGCATGCGTAAAGGGCTGGGGTTCGATTTCCGGGCGCGAGTCTCACCACAATCAAATCAAAAATGAAACAACAAACATATCACGAAGTACGCCATGCGGAAACGAACCATTGTGGATGATGCGGCGAGGAATGAATTGTTCGGCATGTCACGAAGCCAGTCATCGTTCTTCCTGAGCGAAGACGAAGAAGGGTCTACTTCATTGGGAGGAAACCTCCATGACTTAAGCGACCGGCAAATCAATAAACTACTTCATATTAAATTTAAGGATAACCCGATAGAGCTAATACGACAGCTCTCGCAGGACCTCACATCGAAAGAACAGGAGCTCGTTTTGCTAAGGAAGGAACAGTTTACCAGAGAACAAGAGCTACTAAGATTATTGAATGAGTATGGCAATTTATCCAGCCTCGAGATAGACAAGAAGTTGAATAATTTGAAGATTGATAAAAAAGTTGACAAAGTGCTTGAAGACTTGATAGATAATGCCATACACGAAGATCTACCACGTCCCCTAGAGCCAAAGCCAACCAGTCCCCAATTGCATGCATCGCTGCCCCCACCCCCTGGAGAAACCAAACCAACCTGGCTAAGTACCTGGTATGGGTCCGAGGACAAGGTATTTGCTAAGTTTTTACCTGATTTCAAGCTCATGAAGGTTGTTAAGCCTGCAGCTACCACTACATCGCGAGTTCCGGTTGAATTGGATAACTTTGAAGACTCGGATGTGGATGCTGAACAGGAAGATATAGATAAGTATGATACCGACAAGTACGGGTTTTTCCACGATGTTAACAACTTGGTAATCAAGAAGCCGGTTGTAGCTGACGAAGACCCAGTAAGGTCGCAGCACCAGAGTTACGAGAAGTTGAAGGAATTAGGCGAGCTTCACGATGCCAAGAACCTTAATATTGAGAAGCAATGGGACAAGTTTTTACGACAAGTGAATAAAGTCTCACGGCACGCCGGCGACAAATCAGGCGATTTGGCTCATGAACAGACCTTTGGTCTTAAAGGGCTCAATTTGATTACAGGCCACGAGAAAGTTGAAGATGATAGTAACTATAAGCAGTTGCAGAGGTTGATACAGATGTCTGGAATTCCTCCCAAGTACCGGCATCATCTCTGGCAGGAACTCAGTGGAGCCACCAACCTCAAAATACCCGGTGAGTATAATCAGTTGATCCAAATCAGTACCGAGAGCCACGCAGACTTGAGAATAGCCAATAATTTGAACCAGGTGAAGTTAGACCTCCATCGAACATTACCGTCGAATATCTACTTCAACGATCTTATAAATTCCAAGCCGGGCCCAATCTACTACAAGCTACAGCGAATACTACATGCCTACATTGTTTATAAGCCTACCATTGGCTACTGCCAGGGTATGAACAAGATTGTAGGCAATCTACTCTTGGGAGTGAATAAATTCACTGAGTTGGAGGAGGAGAATGTGTTTTGGATCTTTGTTGCCCTTACAGAGGAGATTTTACCCCATTACAAGACCCCCGGTGGGAAGATCCTCAACTTCTTCGACACTGAGTCGATAGACATGGTGCGAATCGATCAGCAAATCATGATTGACCATTTCTTCCCGAAAGTGATGCCAACCCTCTACCACCATCTAATGAAGCTAAACGTGCAGATCGAGTTCATTACCCTCAATTGGTGGCTATCAGTTTTCACCGAGAACTTCTTGACCCTCGATATCTGGCTCAAAATCTTCGATAACCTCCTCATCAGCGAACACAGTGATACTCAGTTGATGAGCCTTACATTGTCGACGTTCAAGATATTCGAGAACTTGCTCCTTAGTTTACACACCAGCGATGAGGTGTACCTTGTGATGAAGAACCTTAATCGCAACAACGCGACAAAGATGAATTTAAAGTTCAGTGAAATATTCAACAGTATCAAGGTTTTTGACAAGAAGATACAGTATGCAGAAGTGCAGCTCCTCCGCGCAAAATATCGACCTCCCCGGTAACAGGGGGTGTGCATGGCTTAGTGCATTCTTCGTTTCTACTTATAGTTCTTACGTCGCAAAAAATAGGGCTATGTCCTCCTCTATCAACTAAGCATGGCTATATATAAAACTCTCCCGGGCTTCGAACTATGACAGGATGTGTGATTTTGTGCCCCGGTTTCGCCGCGATTAAGAACCTAAATAATTTTTTCCAAACAGCTTAAAGTACAAAATAGGCAAAAAAAATATCCAGGTGTCTTCTTTTTCCAATCTTTTCACACACATATCTTCATCATTTTCTTTCAAATCTTTATCGTTTTCTTTCTTGTTCTTTTCTTTTTCCTTGTCATTTTTTTTTTTTTTTTATTCATCAACAGTAGCATAGTATGGCACGAACACCGTCTGCGAGGTATCTAACTGCACTTATAGCGTCGGTGGTGTTGCTCTATGGACTTTCATTTCTTATGACGTCCAGTCCCCAACTCGGGGATGGGGCCAATATTGTCTACGTTGATTCCAACACCAAAGAGGTGCTTCCCAACTATAATCCAGCAGCACCTCATGCGGTGAATCCGGCAAAACAGCCACCCCACCACCCGGCGCCCATCAAGGGCGAATCCCAGGAGCTCGTCCAAGGGGAGGCGGGAGCGGAAGCGGAAGCGGAAGCAGCCCCATTGCCCCACCAACAAGAGGAAGAGGAGGAAGTCAAAACCAAAGAGCCCCCAGCGAAACGGGTGAAGGCTACGTTCGTGACATTGGCAAGAAACTCAGAGCTCTACGACTTGATCAAATCTATCCGCCGAGTAGAGGATCGTTTCAACCGAAAATTCAACTACGATTGGGTGTTTTTGAACGATGAACCATTCACCGACGAATTCAAAGATCTCACGTCCGCCATCGTCAGTGGGAAATCGAAATACGGGCTCATTCCAAAGGAGCACTGGTCTTATCCCGAATGGATCGATATGGACAAGGCCGCCGAATCAAGAAAGAAAATGAAGGCAGCCAACATCATCTACGGTGACTCCGAGTCGTACAGACACATGTGTAGATTCGAATCGGGGTTTTTCTGGCAAAATCCCCTCATGGATGAATACGACTGGTACTGGAGAGTCGAACCAGGTATCCAGATCCACTGCGACTTGGACTACGATTTGTTCAAATACATGGAAGATAATGACAAGGTGTATGGGTTCACCATTTCCATTCACGAATTCCGGGCCACCATCGAATCCTTGTGGAAACACACCACCGACTTCATCAAAATCCACCCCGAATACGTGGCCAAAGACAATATGTTGGACTTTATTAGTGATGATGGCGGGGAAACCTATAATTTATGTCACTTCTGGTCCAATTTTGAAGTTGCCAGTTTGAAATTCTGGAGATCCCAGGCTTATCGGGACTACTTTGAATATTTGGACAGAACTGGTGGATTTTTCTACGAGAGGTGGGGGGATGCTCCAATTCACTCCATTGCAGCTGCATTGTTCTTGCCCAGAGACAAAATTCATTATTTCGAAGACGTGGGCTACAATCATGGCGTGTACACCCAATGTCCATTGAACAACGAGTTCAGATACAAGCACAAATGCCACTGTAATCCAACCAGTGACTTCACCTTCAGAGGCTACTCCTGTGGTAAGAAGTACTACGAGGTCATGAACTTGAAGAAACCGGACGAGTGGGTCGACTACCAGTAATCGACTAGAAGCCGACCACCAGCACATCAGCCCACCGCCGGACCACCATAGCGGGACAGAGCATATTTATAATCGATACTTTATATAGCCGTCTCGAAGTCATTAGACATTAATTCATTACCGATTTCATTTCAGGATCGTCGGCATCCCTCGTAAATGCGTGAATGTAGCCTTTTATCTTCGCGCAGAAGAACAATAGAAACGAAGCACAGAAACCCATGCACCAGGCCTTCGGTTATATCGATTGGAGAAAGGATGATGGCTTCCACACCCGTGATACCAGGATGTCGTATGACCGAACAAGGCGCCAAGCAGGACACATTCAGCAAATTACAAGGCAAGCTGTCAGTTAGGTGGGGCATGGCTTCAGCGCATCAATGCCCCTTGCAAATCACTAGCAATTTCCCCTGGATATCCCCTGGCATGCTATTTCATCTGTAGTAGCATAGGAGACGAAACGTTAAAAAAAAAGCCCCTGTTCAGCTCCTTATTTTAGAGATCGTCTATCCTGGTTAGGGAGGCGCGACATTTACGAAACCCTTTATTCGGACGCGTCAACTCGGGCGACAGAAATGCTGCGATTTCCCTACTTTTTTTTTTTTTTCTTTTATCTAGTTCACGTGATTGGACTTTCCAAAAAAAATTCCTTGGTTCTGGAATGCGTCGTCGTGTTCATAGCACCACATCTCGTTTCTTTCAACCTTTTGCTGTTCTTTTCCTTCTTTTGTTTAAAGTAACAGGTCACAACCATGGCATCGAGATCTAATGCTCGAATCATTAGATTCGCCTTGTTCGCTCTCTTCTTGATCATCTGTGGCTACATCCTTACCTCCGGATCCACCTATAGCCAGAAGCCAGTGGCTCCTCCCGTGCCAGTAACCCCAGCAGTCGCCAGCAAACCTGACGCTGACAAGCAAGTTCTTGCTGAACCAATTCCAAAAGCCGGTGGTGACAGTGCCGGTGCTAACACCAAAGTCAAGGCTACTTTCGTTTCGTTGGCCAGAAACTCCGATTTGAACTCGTTATTGGACTCCATCAGACAAGTGGAAGATAGATTCAACAACAAATTCCACTACGATTGGGTGTTCTTGAATGATGAACCATTCGACGATGAGTTCAAAAGAGTGACCAGTGCCATAGTCAGTGGTACTACCAAATACGGTCTCATTCCAAAAGAACACTGGTCTTATCCTGACTGGATTGATCAGGAAAAGGCTGCGTTAGCCAGAGAACAAATGGTGCAAAAGAAAGTCATCTACGGTGGATCGGTTCCTTATAGACATATGTGTAGATACGAGTCCGGGTTTTTCTGGAGACATGAATTGTTGAATGATTACGAATATTACTGGAGAGTGGAACCAGATATCAAGATTTACTGTGATATTGACTACGATGTCTTCAAATGGATGAAAGAAAACAATAAGAAGTATTCCTTCACCATCTCCTTGCCAGAATATGTTGAAACCATCCCCACATTATGGGATGTCACCAAAGAGTTCATCAAAGATAACCAGCAATATGTTGCCGAAAACAACTTGTTGGACTGGGTTTCTGATGATGGTGGAGAAACTTACAACAGATGTCATTTCTGGTCCAATTTTGAAATTGCCAGTTTGGACGTTTGGAGAAGCGAAGCCTACAGAAAGTATTTTGATCATTTAGACAAGGCAGGTGGATTTTTCTACGAAAGATGGGGGGATGCTCCAGTTCATTCCATTGCCGTGGCCCTCTTCTTACCAAGAGACCAAGTTCATTTCTTTGGTGATGTTGGTTATTTCCATAACCCATTCCATAACTGTCCAATCGATGAAGAAACTAGATTGAAAAAACGTTGTGTGTGTAAACCACAAGATGATTTCACCTGGAAAGGATACTCATGTACCACCAAATACCACACGGTGCAAGGACTTAAGAGACCTAAAGGTTGGGAGAATTTCGCTGGTTAAGTACTAGTTTATAAAGCTTATATTGTATATTGAATAACAAATATCAGTCAAGATTGCCGTGCTAGTGGTTACAGGTTTCGTGCTGTGAGTGACATCTCTACTCATCGAGAGGGTGTGAAATGGCTTGGTAGCGAAATCAATTCTCCGTCACCTCTACAGTAAGCCACTTTACGCTGCACCCATTTTTAGTTTATCAACACGTTCTCAATTACTACTTCAACTACCTTGACTACACATCCTCGTCATACAGCAGTTCGCTGATCATCTATTTATACCACTCTATTAAAAGATCACGAGCTCCTTCCCCTATAAGCGTGTGGTGTTTGAGAAGAAAATGTTTCAGAATTTAATTTTTTCGTTTCATCCTCACCAAACAGGGAATTGTGGTGCATACGCTCATTATTTTTGATGGAATTTTTCGTAAATATTTAAGTATGAATAACTCCTTCTCGAATACAAAATCTTCGTTTGGATTTACCCATTTTTGTTTCTCATGCGTTTGATAAAATTCAACTTTTAAGTGTGTGTTTTTCTTTTTCTCTTGTGGAATTATTAGTTTCTATATATAATGGTGGTGGATAACAAGTTGGCGAACCCCAATCAACTGAAAACCTCCAACCTAACAAAAATAATGAATGGTTTCGATACTGTCCCTCTCAAAAATGGTGATTCTATCAAAGAACACGTCTTGGACGATGATAAACACGAAAAGGATAAAGAAAAGACCGCCTCTGAACGCGATGATGTTGCATCTGACGACGAGATTCTAGATGGCAGTAATGAGCACGAGAGTGGTGATGGCTCTGACAAGAGCACTGCCGAAGAAGATATTTCGATATCAACATCCGTGCCCGGTGCAGGGAAGCACCGTCCATCCTCTCTCGACTTGAAGTCAATTGGCCATTCTGATGCCGCCATACGAATCGTTAGCCCAGGCTTGCCCCGGCTCAACGAAGAAATGAAATCCACCGTCAAATTGTCCCAAAAAATCGAACAACAACAGCGCCATCTCATTGCAGCAAGACACCGTACTGGCTCCTCTAGTCCTAATGCTGGTGATATCACCATCACCACCTCCATCACCTCTACTACCCCCAACTCCCAAGGCTCTGATGACATGGATAGGCTTCTGGTCCCATCGTCAGCCAAAAGACTTAGACGAGATAACATCCCCACTCCACTCTCCATCAGCGCTCCTGCGAGACCTCCGTCCATCCAATCTGCTCCCATCAGGCAAAACGGTAGAGTCTTCCACCCTGGGGGAGTTCCTCCGCAAACCGCTAGACAGTCGTACTTCCGCCGGCATCAACAACCACTCCCTTCTTCTGCAAGAGCAAAGTTCCAGGTCCCTTACCATATCCAGGTACAACCATACAACCAATACCAGCAGCAGCTTAGAAGACAGCCGGTGATTTACCCACAACCTTATAAATATCAGCAGCCGGCCCCGGCCCATTCTTATATCTACGGCCCGCAAACGGCTACTTACCCACAGGCCCCGTATGCCCAGCCCCTTTACCCCCCAGTGTCATACCCAGTCCACTACCCCCACCGAAGACCGGCTCCTAAACCTAGGCAGGTGCTGGTTTCGGTAGAATCTTCGTCTCCCTCACAGTCGTCTCCGGAGAAGCTGAGAAAACTGGGTCTGTCATCCCCTGTTACTCCCAAAAAACGATTGCAAAATCAAAGTAATGTCACCGATGTTTATCATGGCGATTATACCAAGGTGGCACCCATAAACTCTCAGCCATTATCAGCTCAGAAGGAATATTTCGAGGTGAACAAAGAGAGCGAAATTGACGAAGATACTCAACCTCAATACATTTCTCCGTATTACTCTCTACCGCAATACACTTCGGCTCCTGGGTCCGATTATGAAGGCTCCAATGAAATATTTGGAACCATAAATCTCATGAATGAAAGCGTATTCAACTTCAGAATCTTCAATGCCAGATCCAAGCTTGCAAATCTCTCCGACGAGTCGAGTGGCCTGGAGGGAGAAATCAAGTTGGCGAAGGAGAAGGAGAAGTTCATGAAAATTTGTGAAACCAGTTGGAACGAATTCGTTGCCAGTAAATTTTAATTCAAGACCGTCACGACCGACTATACTCTCTTTTAATAATCATACCCATCCATCTTGACCGGTACTTTAATGACTCTATAATAAATAAAAGGTATCGTCAGAGAAACAACTCTTACGATACAATTGTTCATTGAAAAATTCATATTGATATACAATCGTTTAACCCGTTGTTGGTCTCTTGTGACTGACAACTATGTACATGTCTAAGAATTCTTATTTGGCCCATACCCAATGAGAGCCATACTTATTCATCAATTACATCATTTGTACAATATTGCAACCCGATTTACTCTTTACATCTTCTACTTTACATACAAAAGCTACGATTTTCTCTTTTCACACAAAGTGTTACGGTGAAAAAGTACTTCATTACATGATCTATGAGCCAAATCTCGAATTTCAGACCTGAGAAGTCATTTTCTCAAATTTGAGACAACTTAAGCAAACTATATGACTTTCCGATGTCAGTCCTCTGCGTATCATGTCGTGGCACTATATAAATTCGACATTACTTGTCATGTACTCATTATCTTCACCGGATTTGACACGTTCACGTGATCTCACCCGTACACCTGCACTCATAATGAAGGCGACTTTTTTTACCCGTCAGTCGACACTCTTCTTCACCAAAGGGGACCATAAGGATCAAATAATGTTGTTGGCCAGGTCGTCGTCGTGCCTCAGAGCAGGTCTGTCCATAAAGACGATCTTGGGCCCATCCATAAAGTTTTTGTACGGGAAGAATGTACGCCCTCGAACGATGCAACCCAGATGGCTCTCGAACACCAGCCAGTTAAAATTTCACAATTCACGAAACCATTTGAAACAATCAGAACAACCGCAGCAGGAAGAAGAGAAGAAGCAAAATGAAAAGCTGAGGAAAGAAAGAGACATGGAACAGGATGAAAAGGAGATTAGGGAAGAAATCAGAAAAAGATTGAAGGATCATACTAAAAAGGGAGGCGGCAATGTCAATTTGAAAATATACAAATTACCTCCTTTGAACAAGATCTTAGCATGGAGTAGTATATTCACCACTTTGATGTTGTTCTATTACATTACGGGAGAAACTGAAGAAGATCAATTATCATTCCAAGACTTCAAGATCCATTACTTGGAGAAAGGTTTAGTCACCAGATTAACTGTCATCAATAAATTTGCCGTGGAAGCAGAACTCATCCAGGGAGCTTTCTCCAACCATACGTTCAGAAGCAACCGAGGCAACCCTGCCGTAGTGTTCACTATTGGATCCGTAGAAATATTTGAAGAGCAAATGAATGCTGTTCAAGATAAATTGGGTATTCCTATAAACGAAAGATTGCCGATTTCTTACGAAGAACGTGGTTCCTGGCTCAACTACATTCTCCCAGTATTGCCAACTATCCTTTTGTTAGGGGGATTGTGGTATATTACCGTAAGAAGAGCTAACCAAGCGGGAGCTGGTGGAGCTGGTGGTAATGGACCGGGTGGTATCTTCAAAATCGGAAAATCAAAAGCCAAGTTATTCAACCAAGAAACTGATGTGAAAATCAAGTTCAAAGATGTAGCTGGTTGTGACGAATCGAAAGAAGAAATTATGGAATTCGTTAAATTCTTACAAGATCCTACCAAGTATGAAAAATTAGGTGCCAAAATTCCTCGAGGTGCCATTCTTTCTGGGCCTCCAGGTACCGGTAAAACCTTACTCGCTAAAGCAACTGCTGGTGAAGCTGGGGTTCCCTTCTTGTCTGTTTCTGGTTCCGAATTCGTGGAAATGTTTGTAGGGGTCGGTGCCTCTCGTGTCCGTGATTTGTTCAAAACAGCCCGTGAAATGGCTCCTGCTATTATCTTCGTTGATGAAATCGATGCCATTGGTAAAGAAAGAGGTAATGGAAAAATGGGAGGCAATGATGAAAGAGAAAACACCCTTAATCAATTATTGGTGGAAATGGATGGGTTTGATACCTCTGATCACGTAGTGGTATTGGCCGGGACTAATCGTCCTGATATCTTGGATAAGGCATTGTTGAGACCAGGAAGATTCGATAGACACATTTCCATCGATACTCCAGATGTGGAAGGTCGTAAAGAGATCTTTAAAGTTCACTTAAGCAAATTAACGTTAAAGTGTGATGAAGATATCAAGGCCACTCAGAAGGATGTCGATTTCAATAAGTATCAGGAATTGAAGGCAGAGGCTATTGAGCAATTAGCTGGTAGATTGAGTGCTTTAACTCCCGGATTTGCTGGAGCTGATATTGCTAACTGTTGTAATGAAGGTGCTCTTATAGCTGCTAGGGAAGATGCTACTTCTGTTGACGTTTATCACTTTGAGCAAGCAATTGAAAGAGTCGTTGCCGGATTGGAAAAGAAATCAAGAATCCTTAGTCCTGAAGAGAAAAAAACTGTTGCTTATCATGAAGCTGGACATGCTATTTGTGGTTGGTTCTTGGAATATGCTGATCCATTAGTTAAAGTTTCCATCATTCCTAGAGGACAAGGAGCTTTGGGATATGCTCAATATTTACCAAAAGATCAGTACTTGGTGTCTAAAGAACAATATTTGCACAGGATGATCATGACTCTAGGTGGTAGAGTTAGTGAAGAACTTCACTTCGATACTGTTACCAGTGGAGCTTCTGATGATTTCAAGAAAATCACCCAAATGGCCCAAATGATGGTCTTGAAATTGGGAATGTCAGATAAAATTGGTAGTTTGTACTACGGAGATGGAGATGGTAATGGAATACAAGTCCATCATACTTATTCCGAACACACTGCCAAATTAATTGATGAAGAAGTTAAACGATTTATTGATGAGGCTTACGTTGCTTGTCATAAATTATTATCTGAAAAGATTGACTTGGTTGATAAGGTAGCGGAAGAGGTTTACGCTAAGGAGGTTTTGACTAGAGAAGACATGATCAGGTTAGTGGGTCCAAGACCTTTTGCTGAAAGAAATGACGCTTTTGACAAATACATCAAAGGAGCTGATGCATTCAAGGGAAGGCTCAAGAAAGCTGAAAAGGAGAAAGGCGACGAAAACGAGGAAGCCATATCCGATTAAGCATTCATTATGGTATATAAACTTAATTCTTTGTACATAGGTTAAAAAACATTTAGTTTATTACATGTCTTCACGTATTCGACATTGATGCTTTATCATTATATTACAAACTACAGAAGTAGTTAAATCTCTATAAACTATATTAGTCGGCAGAACTCAGTTCAGAGCCATAGAAAAAGTCGTCAATTTCCTGTCTAACATCAACATTTCTGTAAGTCAGTACCTCATTACTTTCATCACTTGAGGAACTTATATCGGCCCCATATTTATTGTCTATTATATGCTTTCTCCATGCAAGGTATTTACCTTCACAAACAAACTTACATCCGAGAATGGGGCTAGCAAAAAACTGTCGTTTGCTGGAACACTGTCCCGAATCTAAATGGTGGTCTAGATCAGAGGAACTGAGAAATACCTTTCGACAGTTTCTTCTCTTTATTTTTGCCTGGCACCTTAAAGGTAGTAAGTCAGTGGTGGCAGGAAGAGGTGGAGTGTCGTAAGTTAATGGGAATTGCTTTAGAAGGATAGCCTTGGCATATTTCGAAACTGCTCTAACATTAGGATTGTATGTAATGACGGGGTAGCCAATTAGATTTAGTTTTGAAGCGTGGTAGGTTAAGAGGTGTGATCTGTAGTCATGTTCATTCTCTGAAATGGCATTACAGTTGGAGAAGGGACATTCGACGTTATGGAATTTGTTAGGATTTAGAAAGTCGTAAGTTATTTCAATATCATCTCCATATACTGTCATGTCAATGGCATTTTCGGGGGTATATTCCACCTCGCATTCGGGTTCTGACAAATAGTCGTCCTCGTCTAAAAGTTCCTCTAAGTTGTTGGATTGTTCCGCTACTGCTTCTGTTTTGTCTTCTGCTTGGTCTTCGGCATCTTCTCCATACTCTGCGTCATCTTCTTCTTCATCTGTATCTAACTCTTCTACTTCTCCTTCCAGATCAGAAGTCCGTTTTATCAACCTTTCTAGATCTTTGAAAAGCCGGGTTTTTCTACGTTCTTCTCCTCTCTTGGCTAAAAATGGACTGTCGGACTCATCTCCCCTTGAAACTACAACTTCTTCATTCTTCGAGGCAAGAGACAATTTCTGAAGCTGTAATTTACTGGGAGAAATCTGATCAGGTTGTCGTCTCTTTAGAAGTGACATTGGTGAATTTTCTTTGGAGTAAATGCTTGAAAATTTGGAGGGAGAGTTCCGTTGCTTTTTCGTGGGAGATGGTGATAATTCCAAAAACGAATCTGAGGGGACATCGCTTCTTCCCGACTTTAACGGAGAAACTTTTGAATTATAGAAAGATTCACTTTGTTTAAGTCTTTCTTTCAATTTGTGTTTAGCATCTGCCCGAAGCTGTTCTTCACGTTGGATTCGTCTCCGATCGTTTCTCGGGCTATAATCTTCACTCCAGATACTTTTCTCCAACCTCGTAAGCCCTATCAGGTAGTCATCCGATTGTAATGACTTTAAATGACCATTATCCACCACGATCTTGCCGGTTATGAGGTCGATTTCATCGCTCTCTTTCTCGTCGTCTATTTGAGAGTATTTATGAAGAATTTCGTCCCATTTGTCCTTAAAACGTTTGTTGCTTTGTTTTTTGAGGTGATCGATATGGTTGTGGAACTGGGACTCGCTTTTAGTAAACTTCTCATCGTGGATAGAGGAAAAGGGTGATATTGGATCTACCGTGTGACTGTTGTTCTCCAAAGAAATCAGACGTCTGTCCGAGGTACCGGAGGTGGCTGTCATTGTAATCATATACACATTGAACTACTAAACACGTCGAAAAGGGTGTTGGAGATGGTTTAGGGCTAGTTTTGGTTCTTTACAAGTTTAGCTTTTTTTTTTTTTCTGTTTTCTGTATTGGGAATAATTCGGGACAAAATCGTGTTTGACATAATGCGATTGACCGATAAGGAAAGAGTCCAATTGATGGACAAGTGTGATGCAAGTAGGTATATTACAAACTGGGAACTTGCTGAAGGACGAGAACAGTCAAAACTGACTGAAAGAGGCAGCAGAAATGGCCATAGAAGGAAGTGTGATGTACGGAAGTCTGTAGAATGAACAAAACAAGAGAATAGCAGAGAATAGGGGTATCTCGTATATTGAAACAAGAGACTGCTGGAATGGGGAGTAGAATCAGCGTTGGAAATTTGCATGTTCACAAGAAAACCTCCATAACTTTTGTTGCTTAAGATTGTGAAGAAGTGACTGTGAAATATGAACTTAAACCAAAGCTGTAAAAAGTTTCTTTGACGGTTCTTACTTTTGACTTAACATTCGTTTTCATTTGCTTCTGCAAGTATATCCCCACCCATACTCTTGCTTGGTTACAAACTCTGATCGTTTGTCTGATGCCGGGCAATAAATCTGCCCACTTAACTCCCATACTTGCTCTTCTACATGAATTTGTTAACACCATATATTCTATTTACAGGCTATTTACAATCTACTGTTCCTCGTTGTTAACAGTTCGGGTCCTGTCGTTGTTCTTGTTTTTATCCCAGCACTGTCTGAATGCTGCCATCTCCGTAAGACACTTTCTCCAATCCCCAGTATCTGCATGGCAGAGCTGCAACTTCAAATTTTCCTCGTGGCACCCTGTCTTGATGATTCTCTGGTCCCATTCGTCGGGTTCGTCATCGTCAACATTGCTCAAATCAGCTACCGTGTTGTCTGGCTGCATTGTTAAAGAAAGAATGCACTTACATTAAACTTGCGAATTTGCGAATTTTTCACTTTTTACAGCCAATACTCACTACAATAGCCATTACTACAAATGTTACTTGTAGTCACATACTCCTATCATTTGCATACTTACAACCTTGGGCTACAGTTTCACATAACTAATGAATACTTACAGTCTTGTACTTATACATGAATACATATTAGAACCGTTCCAAAGTCATAGTTCTGCACTAAAACCCAAACCCACTCTTGGAGTAGGCCATGGGTTTCATGTCAGGATGAGGAACAGCAGTGAACGTTTCCACGTCCAAATTCCATGGACAATTTTCATCGTCCACTTTTCTGTAGCCTTCACCATCATCTTCTTCTGGCTTATAGTTGGGGTTTTCGGTAAAATTAACAACACCACCGAGATTTCCTCCAGCATCACAGTAATTTGGTGCACTGAAAACGGTAATTAATCTACCCTTATGTTCGAATTCAACCCCATTCATTCTCACTTCATGAGATCTTAAAACCTTTCTAATCTTGTTGCTTAAACAGAATCTCTCAGTAATGTCAGGACCAAATTGTAATCCCCGACCTCTCTTCGAAGGACCCCGACCGTTTTCTTCTTGTGGATCAGTCCATAACAATTCCATGGCAAGACCATCGGCAGGTGGTTGTGAAGATCCATTCGATGGGAAACGGTTGAGCTTTTTGATGTCTTGAACCCTTATAGTATCGTCCGAAAACAAACCTCCGTGCATCACCAAATACGATCTATTTATAAGGGTGGCATACGGTAAGGCACCGAAAGCTTCAGAAAATGCTTCAAACACTTTTTTCGAGTATTTGGCTTCACATTCATCGGTGAATCCATAGGTTTTGTTCATATCATTGGTTTCATGGTTACCTCTATTGATATAGACCGATTTAGGGTACAATATCTTCAATACAAAGAAGTAGAATGCCACTTCACATGACCAAGACCCTCTATCGACAAAATCTCCATTAAACAAGTAAATGTGGTCTTCAGAAACATAACCGAATTTCTTGAAAAGATTCAAAACGTCAAAGAATTGACCATGCGTGTCCCCGACAACTGTCACTTTCTTACCGTTCTCCAAGTAGATTTCGTCCTCAGGGAGAATATCTTTGCCGAGCTTGGAGTGAGGAATACTTATTTCAACCAATGAACATTCTTTGGCGAAAAGTTCATGAACTTTGGCTATTATAGCGAACGCATGTTTCTTGGGTATTTTCCCTCCGTTCTTGAACAAATTTATCATATATCTCAAATAATTATCATCCAATCCTACAACATTGACTTGAGTTTCATTCCCATTTTTTGTTTGGCTGATTTTAAGTTCCGGTCCTTCCCATGACTTCTCCACTAATAACGAATCATAATCAAGGTCTCTCAACACCGATGACGGTCCAGAGCCAGCGATAGCACGCTCAAAAGCTTCCTTTTTCAAGTAGTTTTGACACTGTTTCAAGTTCTGCAATGTTACTTTATCATTGGGTGCTTGCTTCAATACAAGTTTGAAGTTGGCTTGTGCCTCTTTATAGTTCAAAAGAGCCATAAAGGAAACCCCTTTACGATAGTACGCTTTAGCGAAATTTTCATCGAGCTTCAATGCCTCCCCACAGTCAACAACAGCAGCTCCATAGCTTTCCGATTTTATATGAGCTTGTGCCCTATTGGAGTAAAATACAGGATTGGTGGCATCTAATTCAATGGCTTTTGTATAAGATTCAATAGCTTCTTTATACTTCTGTTGCTTAAGAAACTCGTTCCCTTCTTCTTTGAACTTGACAGCTTTTGTCTTGTCAACTTCTGCCATTGTCAGTCT